>CAWUFW010023016.1:0-83745 GCA_963921515.1 Calotriton arnoldi | reverse complement strand
AAACACCACTGCACTATCCTAAACCCTAAAACACTCCCCAGCACGACTCCCTACACTACCCAAACACCACTGCACTACCCTAAACCCCTAAATCTACCCCCAGCATGACCCCCTACACTACACAAACACCACTGCACTACCCTAAACCCTAAAACACTACCCCCAGCACGACCCTCTTCACTACCTAAACACAACTGCACAATTTGTTTACAGGCGTTGCAGCGCAGGCCTGTGGTGCTTACTGGAAGTACCTAGTGGGCTAGTTGGGCCCCAGGACCCTCAGGATTCAAGGTGACCTAATCCCCCAACTTAAACGCACCACGGGCGCGTTTGCACAGTGGTGAAGGGAGGGGCGGGGCCTCCAGGTGACATGTGCGCAAACACGCCCTGTGGTGCGTTTTAAGTTGAGGAATTAATTCCCTTTGAATCCTGAGGGACCCTGGAGACCAACTAGCCCACCAGGTACCTTCAGTAAGCACAACAGAGTTGCGTTGCAGAGAGGGTGAATAAAGGTGCGTGGCCTCGGAGCGCCTCTCTGCAACTCAGCTCTGTGGTCCTAACGGTAGGTACCTGGGGGGCTAGTTGGGCCCCCAGGGACCCTCAGGAATTCAAGGGACTTAATCCCGCAACCTAAGCAGCGCCACGGGGTGCGTTTGCACACATGTCACCTCAAGCCCCTCCCTTCACCACTGTGCAAAGCGCCCTGTGCAGCGGTTTACAGGGGTAGTTTAATCCCCTGCCCTATTATGTACTAGGGACTTGCAGAGAGGTCATGCTAATCACAGGGGTACCCCAACGCATAGTGTTCCCTAGTGTATGTAGGTGTTTTCACTGTATTCTAAGTGTCTTTTAGCATAGCACTGGCTCTGGTTAGTCAGAGTCAGTTACCACCAGTACCCGTCTGAAAAAGTTGTGGGCACAGGATGATTTTGCAACAAGGCCTCTTTCTGCTCCTCTGTTGGTTCTTTCTGCACATCTTTTGCTTCTTTCTGTGCGTTTTCTTCTTTCTTCACATGTCCTACCTCTGTAGGCGTAGTTAGAAACTCAGCATTTAAAAACCATTGAGATTCACTTAAAAATCATAGGTTTCAGGCACGTTATAGTTAGAAATTAGCATTTAAAAAACCTTTGAAATTCACTGCAAAAACCATAGGTTTCAGACACGTTATGATAGTTAGAAATTAGCATTTAAAAAACCTTTGAAATTACTGAAAAAACCATAGGTTTTAGGGACAGTTATAGTTAGTTGGACATTTCACTCGTACAAAACCATAGAAATTCCCCCGTTATAGTTAGTTCAGCTAATCTATAACTCGCGCCCATAATGCACTGCTGATGACGTCACATATTACATCACTCATGACATGGTCAGTGACATCACTGATGACATCACTGATGACATCTCAAATGACATCACTGATGACATCATCCATGTGATAATTTCATGCATCTTCCTCACACCCTAATATAACTTTTGATACACCACTCTAAATTACAGACTGCCATTCTCAAAACCATAGACACTCCAACACCAAAAACTACATACCCACTCACTGATTCTTAGGTCTACCACACATCCACTCACTCACCCGTACAGTCACTCATAGTAGTCACTCAGTACAGGACTATCTATGTGCACTCATACACCTATATAAACACTCACACACCGCCACTCATCCATAGAGGTACTCACACACCTAGTCAGTCATGCAAAAACTTAATCACACACCCATTTACTCACCTATACAGTTATACACACACCAGCTCACTTACTCATGCAAATACTAGCACATTCTTACGCTCTTATACAATCCACTGATACAAGTACACACTCATCCATACAGCCACTCTCACAATCACACACTCTCACTTATAGCCATTTATATACTCCAACACACATATATACTGCCTTTCACATATGTAGTTACTCACACATGTGACCACTGAGATATACATTCAATCACTAACACACCCACTACACACACTCACCCACCCATACAGTCCATCACAGATGCACTCTTGAAACCATGCACCCAGTGAATCACCAACTCACACATCTATGCACAGAGTCACACACACCCCACCCACACAAACACTCAGGCACCCATACAGATACTCAGACAATCAATCATATAACCGCATGTAGACACTCATGTAGCTATTCAGAAAGCCATGCAGCCGCTTACAAACCAACAGACAGACGGATACAGACATTCACACAGTTTAGTCACTAACCCATGCATTCAGTAAGATACATTTAATCACTCACTTGTAGAGTCAGTCACTCACATACTAAATCATCCATTCAGACACTTATACACCCACTCATTCTTCAATACGCCTTTCCCTATATATATTAAACATATTTAAACTTTACAGAAACACACAGTCACTGGATGATGTCATCAGTGATGTCATCAGTGATGTCATTTGAGATGTCATCAGTGATGTCATCAGTGATGTCACTGACCATGTCATGAGTGATGTAATATGTGGCGTCATCAGCAGTGCCTTGCGGGGGCGCAAGTTATAGTTAGCTGAACTAGCTATAACGGGGAAATTTCTATGGTTTTGTACGAGTGAAATGTCCAACTAACTATAACTGTCCCTAAAACCTGTGGTTTTTCAGTAATTTCAAGGTTTCTGTAATTTCTAACTATAACGTGTCTGAAACCTGTGGTTTTCAGTGAATATATATATATATATATATGTATATATATATATATATATATATATGTATATATATATATATATATATTATCTAGCAAATGTACGCAGTAGATAGTTATAGTTAAGACCTATTTTCCATAGGAAATCAACGACATTCTATTTGAAATAACTCTTATGCCGGTTGGCGAATCTTCGCGAAATTTTCAAACTTGTATGGCCCGCTCCGGTCCGCTCCTACCCTGAAAGTCTCGGGGTGATTAGCATCAAGCGGGGCCGAGAAAAGGGGGTCCCAAAGCGTGTTTTCCCATTCATTTTCCCATAGGAAACTTTAGATCACAGCTTACAGCCCGAACTGCTGACGGAATTACACCAAATTTGGCAAAGAGGTAGTTCTTGGTTCAGAAAGTACGTGCCTTTTTGTTAAATGGTGTAAATCCGTTCAGTAGTTCCTGAGAAAATCAAAAGTAAAAACACATATATATCTGGGCGGAGCCTAACCACACATGTCATCGTGAGATCTGATTGGCTGTCAGCACTTCATCCTGGAATTGCTGGCAGCCATCTTGGGACCAATATAAATGATAGTACCCCATTGAAATGCATTGTAGTGAATCGAAGATTTTGAGGGTTACCAAAGGAGAACTATAAAGGGTGATAACAGACTTTAGTTACATTAGAATTCATTTGTTGATGGTACCATACTAATTTCAGGAATTGTGGTGTGTTCTAAGGTGATTTTACCCTGTGAAAAACCTTCTGCTGGGATATCATGAATCATGTTTGAGAGAAAACTATTTTCACATGCTTGTCCCATACAGTTTTGGAAGGTGCTCCAGAAGCTAAAATGAGAGCATATTTTCTGTAAATTCACATTATCTTTCTCAGTCATGTGAGAATGAAGTCTGACATTCTCAGTAAAACATGTACATCCAACAAGGGCAGAGACTGTCAGTTGATTCCTTTGTGTTCTACTGCAGCTTCCCAGAGTGTTCTAAAGAACAACTAGAGTGCTAACAGCCTTACTTATGACAAAAGTATGGCACACCTGAAGCCATCTTGATTGGAATAAACTGGTAACACTTAAAACATTTAATTTAAAAAGGAACAAAATGATGGGGTTCATTTTGTCATAGAAATTATGGTTAGTGCTGTAGAAAGAAAAATTAGGACATGTTTCAAGTGTGATCTCAAATATCTTCCTGTTATATTTCAACAGGAGCAGCCTGCCAGTTGATGCCTTTGTGTTCTACTGCAGCTTCCCAGAGTGTTCTAAAGAACAACTAGAGCGCTAACAGCCTTACTTATGACAAAAGTATGGCACACCTGAAGCCATCTTGATTGGAATAAACCGGTAACACTTAAAACATTTAATTTAAAAAGGAACAAAATGAGGGGTTCTTTTTGAAATAGAAATTATGGTTAGTGCTGCAGAAAGAAAAATTAGGGCATGTTTTAAGTGAGATCTCAAATCCTCTTCTATTTCATTAGAAAATTCTGACATGCAGACTGAAACAATCACTTTCAATACCAGCAGCAGACTTCCAGTTAACTCCCTGGTGAGCAGTAGCTTTACTACAGTGATCTAATGAGCAACTAGAGTGCTAACATTCTGAATTTATGGCAAATGTGAGACACATCTGAATGCCTTCTTGATGGAATCAAAGTAAAAAACTGAAAGCATTTCCTACTGAGGAGACTGCAGTAAATGAGGAAATTAGGAAACTTCATAACAAAGAAGTCTTCCAAGATGGCCACCAGTGAAAAAAGAGCCCAAATGTAGCACAAATATTACCCAGATGTAGCCCACATATAGCCCAATGACAAAAGTGTGCAAAACACTTTTTATTTTTAGTTTTTGCAGTTTTATGTAGTGCAGACTGGTCAGGTATTGGAGCGTTGCATCTTAAAACATGACCCCCTACACTACAAAAACACCACTGCACTACCCTAAACCCTAAAACACTACCCCAGCACGACCCCTACACTACACAAGCACCACTGCACTATCCTAAACCCTAAAACACTACCCCCAGCATGACCCCTACACTACACAAACACCACTGCACTACCCTAAACCCTAAAACACTACCCCCAGCACGACCCCTACACTACCCAAGACACCACTGCACTAACCTAAATCCTAAAACAATACCCCCAGCACGACCCCCTACACTACCCAAACACCACTGCACTACCTCTAAAACACTCCCCAGCACCCCCTACACTACACAAGCACCACTGCACTACCTAAACCCTAAAACACTACCCCCAGCACGACCCCCTACACTACACAAACACCACTGCACTACCCTAAACCTAAAACACTACCCCCAGCACGACCCCTACACTGCCCAAACACCACTGCACTGCCCTAAACCCTAGAAACACTACCCCCAGCACGACCCCTACACTACCCAAACACCACTGCACTAGCCTAAACCTGAAACACTATCCCAGCAGACCCCTACACTGCCGAACACCACTGCACTGCCCTAAACCCTGAAACACTCACCCCCAGCACGACCCCCTACACTGCCCGAACACCACTGCACTGCCTAAACCCTGAAACACCACCCCCAGCACGACCCCTACACTGCCCAGAACACCACTGCACTGCCCTAAACCCTGAAACACCACCCCTAGCACGACCCCCTACACTGCCCGAACACCCTGCACTGCCTAAACCCTGAAACACCAGCCCCAGCACGACCCCCTACACTGCCCGAACACCACTGCACTGCCCTAAACCTGAAACACCAGCCCCAGCACGACCCCCTACACTGCCCGAACACCACTGCACTGCCCTAAACCCTGAAACACCACCCCCAGCACGACCCCTACACTGCCCGAACACCACTGCACTGCCTAAACCCTGAAACACCACCCCCAGCACGACCCCTACACTGCCCGAGCACCACTGCACTGCCTAAACCTGAAACACCACCCCCAGCACGACCACCTACACTGCCCGAACACCACTGCACTGCCCTAAACCACTGAAACACCAGCCCCAGCGTGACCCCCTACACTGCCCGAACACCACTGCACTGCCCTAAACCCTGAAACACCAGCCCCAGCACGACCCCTACACTGCCAGAACACCACTGCACTGCCCTAAACCCCTGAAACACCAGCCCCAGCACGACCCCCTACAACTGCCCGAACACTACTGCACTGCCCTAAACCCTGAAACACCACCCCGAGCACGACCCCCTACACTGCCCGAACACCACTGCACTGCCCTAAACCCTGAAACACCAGCACAAGCACGACCGCCATACACTGCCCGGATGCCACTGCACTGCCCTAAACCCTGAAACACCACGTTCCCCTGCCACGACCCCTACACTGCCCGAACACTACTGCACTGCCCTAAACCCTGAAACACCATCCCCAGCCACGACCCCTACACTGCAGGAACACCACTGCACTGCCCTAAGCCCTGAAACACCACCCCTGCACCGACCCCTACACTGCACAGAACACCACTGCACTGCCTAAACCCTGAAACACCACACCCCAGCACGACCCCCTACACTGCCCGAACACCACTGCACTACCCTAAACCCTGACAACACTACCCCCAGCACGGCCCCTACACTACCCGAACACCACTGCACTACCCTAAACCCTGAAACACTACCCCAGGCACGACCCCTGCACTGCCCAGAACACCACTGCACTGCCCTAAGCCAAGCACCAGCCCCTGCACGACCCCTACACTGCCACGAACACCACTGCACTGCCTAAACCTGAAACACCACCCCCAGCACTGACCCCCTACACTGCCCGAACACCACTGCACTGCCTAAACCTAAAACACTACCCCCTGCACGACCCCCTACACTACTCGAACACCCTGCACTGCCCTAAACCCTGAAACACCACCCCCAGCACGACCCCTACACTGCCCAAACACCACTGCACTGCCCTAAACCTGAAACACCACCACCAGCACGACCCCCTACACTGCCCGAACACCACTGCACTACCTAAGCCTGAAACACCACCCCAGCACGACCCCCTACACTGCCCAAACACCACTGCACTGCCCTAAACCCTGAAACACCCCAACCTGCACGACCCCTACACTGCCGAACACCACTGCTCTGCCCTAAACCCTGAAACACCACCCCCTAGCCGACCCCCTACACTGCCCGAACACCACTGCACTGCCCTAAACCTGAAACACCACCCCCAGCACGACCCCCTACACTGCCCGAACACCACTGCACTGCCTAAACCTGAAACACCACCCACAGCACGACCCCCTACACTGCCCGAACACCACTGCACTCCCCTAAACCCTGAAACACTACCCCCAGCATGACCCCCTACACTGCCCGAACACCACTGCACTGCCTAAACCTGAAACATCACCCCCAGCAAGACCCCTACACTGCCCGAACACCACTGCACTGCCCTAAACCCTGAAACACCACCCCCAGCACGACCCCCTACACTGCCCGAACACCACTGCACTGCCTAAACCCTGAAACACCACCCCTGCATGACCCCCTACACTGCCCGAACACCACTGCACTGCCCTAAACCCTGAAACACCACGACCCGCACGACCACCCTACACTGCCCGAACACCACTGCACTGCCCTAAACCCTGAAACACCAGCCCCAATACGACCCCTACACTGCCCGAACACCACTGCACACTAGCCTAAGCCTGAAACACCACCCCAGCAAGACCCCTACACTGCCCAGACACCACTGCACTGCCCTAAACCTGAAACACCACTGCCCCAGCACGACCCCCTACACTGCCCGAACACCACTGCACTGCCCTAAACCCTGAAACACCACCCCCAGCATGACCCCCTACACTGCCCGAACACCACTGCACTGCCCTAAACCCTAAAACACCACCCCCTAGCACGACCCCCTACACTGCCCGAACACCACTGCACTGCCTAAACCCTGAAACACCACCTGCACGACCCCCTACACTGTCTCGAACACCACTGCACTGCCCTAAACCCTGAAACACCACCCCGCACACGACCCCTACACTGCCCGAACCACTGCACTGCCTAAACCCTGAAACACCACCCCCAGCACGACCCCCTACACTGCCGCGAACACCACTGCACTGCCTAAACCTGAAACACCACCCACAGCCAGACCCCCTACACTGCCCGAACACCACTGCACTGCCTAAACCCTGAAACCACCAGCCCCCAGCAGGACCCCCTACACTGCCCGAACACCACTGCACTGCCTAAACCTGAAACACCACCCCCACAGACCCCTACACTGCCCGAACACCACTGCATGCCTAAACCCTGAAACACCACCCCCAGCACGACCCCTACACTGCCCAGACACCACTGCACTGCCTAAACCCTGAAACACCACCCCCAGCACGACCCCCTACACTGCCCGAACACCACTGCACTGCCCTAAACCCTGAAACACCCCCCCAGCAAGACCCCCTACACTGCCCGAACACCACTGCACTGCCCTAAACCCTGAAACACCACCCCCAGCAAGACCCCCTACACTGCCAAACACCACTGCCTGCCTAAACCCTGAAACACCACCCCCAGCAGGCTCCTGCACTGCCGAGCACACTGCACTGCCTAACACCTGAAACACCACCCCAGCACGACCCCTACACTGCCCGAGACACCACTCATGCCCTAAACCTGAAACACCAGCCCCAGCACGACCCCCTACACTGGCAGACACCACTGCACTGCCTAAGCCCTGAAACACCACCCCCAGCACGACCCCTACACTGCCCAAACACCACTGCACTGCCTAAACCTGAAACACCACCCCAGCACGACCCCCTACACTGCCCAAACACACTGCACTGCCCTAAACCTGAAACACCACGCCCCAGCACGACCCCTACACTGCCCGAACACCACTGCACTGCCTAAACCTGAAACACCAGCCAGCCACAGACCCCTGCACTGCCCGAACACCACTGCACTGCCTAAACCCTGAAACACCACCCCCAACACATGACCCCTACACTGCCCCGAACACCACTGCACTAAACCCTGAAACACCAGCCCCAGCAAGACCACCTACACTGCAGAACACCACTGCACTGCCCTAAACCACTGAAACACACACCCCCAGCACGACCCCCTACACTGCCCGAACACACTGCACTGCCCTAAACCCTGAAACACCACCCCCCAGCACGACCCCCTACACTGCCCAGAACACCCACTGCACTGCCTAAGCCGAAACATCACCCCCAGCAAGACCCCCTGCACTGCCCGAACACCACTGCCTGCCCAAACCCTGAAACACCACCCCCAGCACGACCCCTACACTGCCCGAACACCACTGCACTGCCCTAAACCCTGAAACACCACCCCCAGCACGACCCCCTACACTGCCCGAACACCACTGCACTGCTAAACCCAGAAACACCACCCCCTGCGCGACCCTACACTGCCCAAACACCACTGCACTGCCCTAAACCCTGAAACACCACCCCCAGCATGACCCCCTCACACTGCCCGAACACCACTGCACTGCCCTAAACCCTGAAACACCAGCCCCTGCCGACCCCCTACACTGCCGAACACCACTGCACTGCCCTAAACCCTGAAACACCACCCCCAGCCGACCCCTACACTGCCAAACACCACTGCACTGCCCTAAACCCTGAAACACCACCCCAGCACAACCCCTACACTGCCCGAACACCACTGCTCTCCCTAAACCCTGAAACACCAGCCCCAGCACGACCCCTACACTGCCCAAACACCACTGCACTGCCCTAAACCCTGAAACACCACCCCAGCAGGACCCCTACACTGCCTGGTTCACCACTGCACTGCCTAAAGCCTGAAACACCACCTCCAGCACGACCCCTACACTGCCCGAACACCACTGCACTGCCCTAAGACCCTGAAACACACACCCCCTAGCACCCAGAGACCCCTACACTGCCCCGATCCCACTGCATGCCCTAAACGCTGAAACACCACCCCCAGCCACGACCCCCTACACTGCACGAACACCACTGCACTGCCCTAAACCTGAAACACCACCCCCAGCACGACCCCCTACACTGCCCGAGCACCACTGCACTGCCCAAAACCCTGAAACACCACCCCCAGCATGACCCCCTACACTGCTCGAACACCACTGCACTGCCCTAAACCCTGAAACACCAGCCCCAGCACGAACCCCTACACTGCCCGAACACCACTGCACTACCCTAAACCCAGAAACACCACCCCAGCACGACCCCCTACACTGCCCGAGCACCACTGCCTGCACTGCCCTAAACCCTGAAACACCAGCCCCAGCACGACCCCCCACACTGCCTCAGAACACTACTGCACTGCCCTAAACCATGAAACACCATCCCCAGCACGACCCCTACACTGCCCGAACACCACTGCACTGCCCTAAACCCTAAAACACCAGCCCCAGCATCGACCCCCTACACTGCCCGAACACCACTGCACTGCCCTAAACCCTGAAACACCAGCCCCAGCACGACCCCCTACACTGCCCGAACACCACTGCACTACCTAAACCCATAAACACCACCCCCAGCACGACCCCCTACACTGCCTGAGCACCACTGCACTGCCCTAAACCCTGAAACACCAGCCCCAGCATGACCCCCTACACTGCCCGAACACCACTGCACTGCCCTAAACCCATGAAACACCAGCCCCAGCATGACCCCCCTACACTGCCCGAACACCACTGCACTGCCCTAAACCGTGAAACACTAGCCCCAGCACGACCCCCTACACTGCCAGAACACCATTGCACTGCCCTAAACCCTGAAACACCAGCCCCAGCACAACCCCCTACACTGCCCGAGCACCACTGCACTGCCCTAAACCCTGAAACACCACCCCGTGAACGACCCCCTACACTGCCCGAACACCACTGCACTGCCCTAAACCCTGAAACACCACCCCCAGCACGACACCCTACACTGCCCGAACACCACTGCACTGCCTTAAACCCTGAAACATCAACCCCAGCAAGACCCCCTCACACTGCCCGAACACCACTGCTCCTAAACCCTGAAACACCACCCCCAGCAAGACCCCCTACACTGCCCGAACACCACTGCACTGCCCTAAAACCCTGAAACACCAGCCCCAGCACGACCCTCTACATTGCCCGAACACCACTGCACTGCCCGAAACCCTGAAACACCACCCTGCATGACCCACTACACTGCCCGAACACCACTGCACTGCCCTAAACCCTGAAACACCATTCCTCCTGCACGACCCCCTACTCTGCCCGAACACTACTGCACTGGCCTAAACCCTGAAACACCATCCCCAGCACGACCCCCTACACTGCACGAACACCCCTGCACTGCCCTAAACCCTGAAACACTACCCCCAGCAAGACCCCCTACACTGCCCGAACACCACTGCACTGCCCTAAAGCCTGAAACATCACCCCAGCAAGACCCCCTACACTGCCCGAACACCACTGCCCTAAACCCTGAAACACCACCCCCAGTAAGACCCCCTACACTGCCCGAACACCACTGCACTGCCCTAAACCCTGAAACACCAGCCCCAGCACGACCCCCGACATTGCCCGAACACCACTGCACTGTCCTAAACCCTGAAACACCACCCCTGCATGACCCACTACACTGCCCCGAACACCACTGCACTGCCCTAAACCCTGAAACACCACCCCCAGCACAACCCCCTACACTGCCCGAACACCATTGCACTGCCCTAAACCCTGAAATACCACCCCTGCACGACCCCCTACACTGCCCGAACACTACTGCACTGCCCTAAACCCTGAAACACCGCCCCCAGCATGACCCCCTACACTGCACGAACACTACTGCACTGCCCTAAACCCTGAAACACTACCCCCAGCAAGACCCCCTACACTGCCCGAACACCACTGCACTGCCCTAAACCCTGAAACATCACCCCCAGCAAGACACCCTACACTGCCCGAACAGCACTGCCCTAAACCCTGGAACACCACCCCCAGCAAGACCCCTACACTGCCCGAACAACACTGCAGTTCCCTAAACCCTAAAACACCACCCCCAGCACGACCCCCCTACACTGCCCGAACACCACTGCACTGCCCTAAACCCTGAAACACCACCCCCAGCAAGACCCCCTACACTGCCCGAACAACACTGCAGTTCCCTAAACCCTAAAACACCACCCCCAGCACGACCCCCTACACTGCCCGAACACCACTGCTCTGCCCAAAACCCTGAAACACCAACCTCAGCACGACCCCCTACACTGCCCGAACACCACTGCACTGCCCTAAACCCTGAAACACCACCCCCAGCACAACCGCCTACACTGCCTGAAAACCACTGCACTGCCCTAAACCCTGAAACACCAGCCCCAGCACGACCCCCTACACTGCCCGAACACCACTGCACTGCCCTAAACCCTCAAACACCAGCCCCAGCACGACCCCCTACACTGCCCAAACACCACTGCACTGCCCTAAACCCTGAAACACCAGCCCCAGCAAGACCCCTACACTGCCCGAACACCACTGCACTGCCCTAAACCCTGAAACACCAGCCCCAGCAAGACCCCCTACACTGCCCGAACACCACTGCACTGCCCTAAACCCTGAAACACCACCCCCAGCAAGACCCCCTACACTGCCCGAACACCACTGCGTTGCCCTAAACGCTGAAACATCAGCCCCAGCAAAACTCCCTACACTGCGCGAACACCATTGCACTGCCCTAAACACTGAAACACCACCCCCAGCAAGACCCCCTACACTGCCCGAACACCACTGCACTAAACCCGGAAACACCAGCCCCAGCACGACACCCTACACTGCCCGAACACCACTGCACTGCCCTAAACCCTGAAACACCACCCCCAGCACGACCCCTACACTGCCCGAGCACCACTGCACTGCCCTAAACCCTGAAACACCACCCCTGCACGACCCCCTATACTGCCCGAACACCACTGCACTGCCCTAAACCCTAAAACTCTACCCCCAGCATGACCCCCTACACTGCCCGAACACCACTGCATTGCCCTAAACCCAGAAACACCACCCCCAGCACGACCCCTACACTGCCCAAACACCACTGCACTGCCCTAAACCCTGAAACACCACCCCCAGCACGACCCCCTACACTGCCCGAACACCACTGCACTGCCCTAAACCCTGAAACACCAGCCCCTGCACGACCCCCTACACTGCCCGAACACCATTGCACTGCCCTAAACCCTGAAACACCACCCCCAGCACGACCCCCTACACTGCCTGAACACCACTGCCCTAAACCCTGAAACACCACCCCCAGCAAGACCCCCTACACTGCCCGAATACCACTGCACTGCCCTAAAGCCTGAAACACCACCTCCAACACAACCCCCTACACTGCCTGAACACCATTGCTCTGCCCTAAACCCTGAAACACTGCCCCCAGCAAGACCCCTACACTGCCCGAACACCACTGCACTGCCCTAAACCCTGAAACATCACCCCCAGCAAGACCCCTACACTGCCCGAACACCACTGCCCTAAACCCTGAAACACCACCCCCAGCACGACCCCCTACACTACTTCGAACACCACTGCACTGCCCTAAACCCTGAAACACCACCCCCAGCACGACCCCCTACACTGCCCGAACACCACTGCTCTGCCCAAAACACTGAAACACCAGCCCCAGCATGACCCCCTACACTGCCCGAACACCACTGCACTGCCCTAAACCCTGAAACACCAGCCCCAGCACGAACCCCTACACTGCCCGAACACAACTGCACTACCCTAAACCCAGAAACACCACCCCCAGCACAACCCCCTACACTGCCCGAGCACCACTGCCTGTGCTGCCCTAAACCCTGAAACACCAGCCCCAGCACGACCCCCTACACTCCCTGAACACTACTGCACTGCCCTAAACCATGAAACACCATCCCCAGCACGACCCCTACACTGCACGAACACCACTGCACTGCCCTAAACCCTGAAAAACTACCCCCAGCAAGACCCCCTACACTGCCCGAACACCACTGCACTGCCCTAAACCCTGAAACATCACCCCAGCAAGACCCCCTACACTGCCCAAACACCACTGCCCTAAACCCTGAAACACCACCCCCAGCAAGACCCCCTACACTGCCCGAACACCACTGCACTGCCCTAAACCCTGAAACACCAGCCCCAGCACCACCCCCCTACAGTGCCCGAACACCACTGCACTGCCCTAAACCCTGAAACACCACCCCGTGCATGACCCCTACACTGCCCGAACACCACTGCACTGCCCTAAACCCTGAAACACCAGCCCCAGCACGACCCCCTACACTACCCGAACACCACTGCACTACCCTAAACCCTAAAATACTCCCCCAGCTTGACCCCCTACACTACCCGAACACAACTGCACTGCCCTAAACCCTCAAACACTCCCCCAGCACGACCCCCTACACTACCCGAACACCACTGCACTGCCCTAAACCCTAAAACACTCCCCCCAGCACGACCCCCTACACTGCCCGAACACCACTGCACTGCCCTAAACCCTAAAACCCTCGCCCCAGCATGACCCCCTACACTACCCAAACACCACTGCACTGCCCTAAACCCTAAAACACTCCCCCAGCATGACCCCTGCACGACCCAAACACCACTGCACTGCCCTAAACCCTGAAACACCACCCCCAGCAAGACCCCCTACACTGCCCGAACACCACTGCACTGCCCTAAACCCTGAAACACGACCTCCTACACTACACAAAGACCACTGCACTACCCTAAACCCTAAAACACTACCCCCAGCACGACCCCCTACACTACACAAACACCACTGCACTACCCTAAACCCTAAAACAATACCCCCAGCACGAACCCCTACACTACCCAAACACCCCTGCACTACCCTAAACCCTAAAATACTACCCCCAGCAGTACCCCTACACTACCCAAACACCATTGCACTACCCTAAACCCTAAAACACTACCCCCAGCAGTACCCCCTACACTACCCAAACACCACTGCACTACCCTAAACCCTAAACCACTACCCCCAGCACGACCCCCTACACTACCCAAACACCACTGCACTACCCTAAACCATAAAACACTACCCCCAGCACAACCCCCTACACTACCCAAACACCACTGTAATACCCTAAACCCTAAAACACTCCCCCAGCACGACTCCCTACACTATCCAAACACCACTGCACTACCCTAAACCCTAAATCTACCCCCAGCATGACCCCCTACACTACACAAACACCACTGCACTACCCTAAACCCTAAAACACTACCCCCAGCACGACCCCCTTCACTACCTAAACACAACTACACAATTTGTTACAGGCGTTGCATCGCAGGCCTGTGGTGCTTACTGGAAGTACTTGGTGGGCTAGTTGGGCCCCAGGGACCCTCAGGATTCAAGGTGACCTAATCCCCCAACTTAAAACGCGCCACGGGGCGCGTTTGCACAGTGGTGAAGGGAGGGGGCGGGGCCTTAGGTGACATGTGCGCAGAACACGCCCCTTGAATCCTGAGGGACCCTGGGGGCCAACTAGCCCACCAGGTACCTTCAGTAAGCACAACAGAGTTGCGTTGCAGAGAGGTGAAAAAAGGTGCGTGGCCTCGGAACGCCTCTCTGCAACTCAGCTCTGTGGTCCTAACTGTAGGTACCTGGGGGCTAGTTGGGCCCCAGGGACCCTCAGGATTCAAGGGGACTTAATCCCGCAACTTAAAACGCGCCACGGGCGCGTTTGCACACGCGTTTTAAGAGGTAGTTTTAATCCCCTGCCCTATTATGTACTATGGACTTACAGAGGAGGTCATGCTAATCACAGGGGTACCCCAACGCATAGTGTTCCCTAGTGTATGTAGGTGTTTTCACTGTATTCTAAGTGTCTTTTAGCATAGCACTGACTTCTGGTTAGTCAGTCAGTTACCACCAGTACCTGTCTGAAAAAGTTGTGGGCACAGGATGATTTTGCAACATGGCCTCTTTCTGCTCCTCTGTTGGTTCTTTCTGCACATCTTTTGCTTCTTCCTGCACTTTCTCTTCGTCTTTGTGGACTTCTGTTGCTTCTTTCTGCATTTCTTTTGCTTCTTTCTGCGCGTTTTTCTTCTTTTCTTCACATGTCCTACCTCTGTAGGCATAGTTAGAAACTAGCATTTATAAAACCTTTGAAATTCACTTAAAAAATCATAGGTTTCAGGCACGTTATAGTTAGAAATTAGCATTTAAAAAACCTTTGAAATTCACTGCAAAAACCATAGGTTTCAGACACGTTATAGTTAGAAATTAGCATTTAAAAACCTTTGAAATTCACTGAAAAAACCATAGGTTTTAGGGACAGTTATAGTTAGTTGGACATTTCACTCGTACAAAACCATAGAAATTCCCCGTTATAGTTAGTTCAGCTAACTATAACTCGCGCCCCGCAATGCACTGCTGATGACGTCACATATTACATCACTCATGACATGGTCAGTGACATCACTGATGACATCACTGATGACATCTCAAATGACATCACTGATGACATCACTGATGACATCATCCATGTGATAATTTCATGCATCTTCTCACACCCTAATATAGCTTTTGATACACCCACTCTAAATTACAGACTGCCATTCTCAAAACCATACACACTCCAATACCAATAACTACATACCCACTCACTGATTCTTAGGTCTACACACACACATCTACTCACTCACCCGTACAGTCACTCATACTTACAGTCACTCAGTACAGGACTATCATATGCACTCATACACCTATATAAACACTCACACACCGCCACTCATCCATAGAGGTACTCACACACCTAGTCAGTCATGCAAATAATTAATCACACACCCATTTACTCACCTATACAGTTATACACACACCAGCTCACTTACTCATACAAATACTAGCACATTCTTACGCTCTTATACAATCATCTGATACAAGCACACACGCATCCATACAGCCACTCTCACAATCACACACTCTCACTTATAGCCATTTAAATACTCTAACACACATATATACTGCCTTTTACATATGTAGTTACTCGCACATGTACCACTGAGATATACATTCACTCACTAACACACCCATACACACACTCACCCACCCATAGCAGTCCATCACAGATGCACTCTTGAAACCATGCACCCAGTGAATCACCCACTCACACATCTATGCACAGAGTCACACACACCCCACCCACACAAACACTCAGGCAGCCATACAGATACTCAGAGAACCAATCAATAACCCATATAGACACTCATGTAGCTATTCAGCAAATCCATGCATCCACTTACACACCAACAAACAGACGGATACAGACATTCACACAGTTTAGTCACTAACCCATGCATTCAGTAAGATACGTTTAATCACTCACTTGTAGAGTCAGTCACGCACGTACTAAATCATCCATTCAGACACTTATACACCCACTCATTCTTCAATACGCCTTTCCCTATATATATTAAACATATTTAAACTTTACAGAAACACACAGTCACTGGATGATGTCATCAGTGATGTCTCGTGATGTCTTGAGATGTCATCAGTGATGTCATCAGTGATGTCACTGACCATGTCATGAGTGATGTAATATGTGACGTCATCAGCAGTGCATTGCGGGGCGCGAGTTATAGTTAGCTGAACTAACTATAACGGGGGAATTTCTATGGTTTTGTACGAGTGAAATGTCCAACTAACTATAACTGTCCCTAAAACCTATGGTTTTTTCAGTGAATATATATATATATATATATATATATATATAACATACATATATGGTGTGTGTGTGTATATATATATGTATGTATGTGTGTGTGTGTATATATATATATATATATATTATCCAACAACAGCTTACACGGCACTCTCCTTGGTACAAAAATATATCTTTATTGAGACCTCCTTCTCCGCCACCTACGCGTTTCGAACACAAAGTTCTTGTTCACGGTAGTATACGAAGTCCTACTTCGATTTCCAACCTTTTATTCATAGTCTCCACGTAGCCCATAATGAGGCATTGTGGGACAGGTAGTTTTACATATGTTACAATTACTTTTTTATATATTTATTTCTTTTACCCAAAAAATGTTGCAAGAAAAAGATGTTAATTATATAAGCCATTATTATACATTCACATCTTGTACACAGGATTTGCCCAATGTGTGCTATGCTATCAAGTATTCATTACATTTAGCTTATGAAGATTGTCCGTTTTTACAGAACCCCTCATCCATTTCAAGGAAATCATGACTTGGTGTCCCATATGCTTGCGGGCTAAGTGCCCCACTGTCTTGCAGACAGTTTAAACAGATGCTACTAAGTTAGGCTTATTAGAAAGAAACTACTTGCAACACAATAATAATCCAATACCGGCTACGTGTTCTCTTAAAATCTAAATCACATTCTAATTCGAGGAAAACAAACTACTATATGGAGAAATAATATCTCTAAAGAATATACTCATTGACAATCTGTATCTCAAGAGCTGAACCAAATATTTACAAATGTATATACATTTCTTCGTCCCCATTGAGCCCAAGGGGGACCTTGGTTTTAAAACGAATAATCAGTTTTGATTCCATGCGTCTCAACTTGAGTACTCGATTTCCTCCTCTCTCATGTGGGGGAATTGTAACCAATCCTGAATATTTCATGTCTAGCCATGTCCGATTGGCATGTGTCTTCATATGCTTGGCAAGAGCATAAGTTGCATCTTCATTTTGTACAGCTCTTATGTGTTCTAATATACATTTTTTCAAAGAACATTTGGTACTTCCGATGTATCTTTTCCCACAAAAACACTCTAAGAGGTATACAACATAGGTTGATTCACAGGTGATTTTTTCTTTAATTTCAAAGACTCTGTCCCTTGGATCTTTAAGCGATTTCAGATTTTTCCCAATCTTACATGCTTTGCATGTTATGCATTTTCCAAAGCCTAGTTGTTTCGTTCCTAGCCATGTTGTTTTCTTCTCACTCTCAAAATGGCTTCTTATGATTGTATCAGATATAGATGGAGCTTTCCTATATGTTATCATCGGTCGATTGCCTAAATCCTTCCCGATGTCAGGATCCCTTTTAAGTACATTCCAATATTTTGTCAGGATTTTTTGAATTTTGTAGCTCTCTTTGCTGTAAGTTAAAATCAATCGTGGTTTTTCATCTTCCACGGTTGTTTCTTGTGATTTACCACTCACCAATGTTTGTGCTCTGCTTTTTGTCTTGCTCTCTTTTCCCCCTTCTGTACATCCTTATATTTATATCCTCTCTGAAGGAAACGTGAAGTTGTTTCTTCAAACGTCTTTTCCATTTCCGATGGTTCAGAGCAGTTGCGTTTCATCCTTATAAATTCCCCATAGGGGATATTCTTTATAAGGGATTGAGGGTGAAAGCTTGATCCGTGGAGAAGACTATTTGTGGCTGTCTTTTTCCTAAAAACAGTCGTCTGGATTTTGTTTTCTTTTATGTAAACTTTCGTATCCAGAAACTCAATTTCTGTAGGATGGATGTTATGGGTAAATTTTAAACCCACCTCATTGTTATTCAGAATTGCCAAATAGATTAAGAATTCCGCTTCAGTTCCTCTCCATAGTAGAAAAAGATCATCAATGAAGCGTAGCCATAAGGCTACCCTCATTGTATGGGAATCATTCTCTTCTCTCCAAGCTATGCTCCTCTCCCACCACCCCATCATGAGATTAGCATAACTTGGAGAAAAGGAAACTCCCATGGCAGTGCCACAGCTCTGGGAGTACATTTTTTTATTAAAAAGAAAAATGTTATTTTTCAAACACAGTTCCATCATATCCAATAGCATGGTTGTATGTTTTTGTTCCCCTATTGGTCGTTGTTTTAAAAAATATGTGGTTGCTTGTATCCCGACATTGTGTTTAATGGAGGTATATAATGACACAACGTCTATTGTGACTAAGAGGTAGTCCGGCTGCCATGTCGTCTCCATAAGTATCCTCAAAAAGTCACCTGTGTCCTTAATATATGAACTAAGTGTTGGTACTATTGGTGATAAAAAATTGTCCACATATAATGCAACATTTTCATACAAACTTCCACAGCTAGAAATTATTGGGCGTCCTGGAGGTTTATTTAAGGTCTTATGAATCTTCGGTAAGAAGTAAATGGTCGGAACCACTGGGTTCTCCACCATCAGAAATTTTCTTTCATCATCGCTAATAAGTCCTTGTTCTTGCCAATTAGTTAGTCTTTTGTTCAAATCAATAATCAGGTCAGTTATCGGATTATTTTTCAAAATCTGGTAATTTGTGGTGTTATTCAATTGCCGCATGGCCTCATTCACATAATCTTGTTTATCCATTATTACCAGGTTCCCACCTTTGTCAGCTGGCTTGATTTCTATTAAAACGTTGTTTTTTAAAGAATTAAGCGCCTCACGTTCTTTTACGGACAGATTCTCCTTTTTGTTCTGTTTCACATTATCCATGCCATCTATTTCTGCCACTACCAAATCATGGAATATATCCACCTTGTTCCCCGGATATAATGCAGGACAGAATTTTGATTTACTTTTAAACTTTGTTCTTGATTGTTGAGTCATAGTTACTCCCATTTCATTCAATACTTGGCTGTCTGAAAGATCAGTTGTAGTTAGATTGTGTGCTAGTTCATAAGCTGTTCTTAAATGGGGTATGTCACCCACAGTATAGGATGCCTGTTGTTCACTTGTTGAAGCGGTTGGTCTATCAGTAGTGGATCTAGGCAGTATTTTTGTGAAATACTTTTTAAGCTTTAATTTTCGGACATATTTGTATATGTCAATTTTCGTTTCCACTAGATCATGATGTCTTTCTGGACAAAAAGTTAGACCTTTATTCATGAGTGTGCGTTCAGCTGTTGTAAGTTGATATCTTGAGAGATTGACGATGAGATCCTGTTTGTTCGTCTTTGCGGTATGTTTTAATATTTCATTACTGTCCGGTTCCGTAGATGATAGCCCCTTCCTCTTTCTTGAGCTTCTTCTGGTCTTACGTTTCCTTCCCTGAAGACGGGTGCACCTCTTCCTCTTCCCCTTGACCTCGTTTTTCCGGTTCCACGTCCTCGTCCCCGGGACCTGGGTTGTTGTTGATCTTGATATATTATCTTCATCTCGTCTAAAAAAGACAGATGATGAATTGTTGCTGGTCTTGATTCCGCTTCACTGAGATCAGACTCAGATTCACTCTGGGTTGTACTTGAGGATTCTTGAGTGATTTGTTTTGTCGTGCCCCACTGTTGTTTAATTGTATCGAACCTCTTCGCAAAAGTAAGGATTGTCCCATTCTCATAATCAAGTTCATCTCTTTGGAATTTTCGCTGTTTGCGCTGTTGTACTTCTTCCTCATGTTTGTCAAGATTGCGTTCCATCTCTATACGTAGTTTCTTCAAGACATCTTCCGATTGATTTTGTGCTTGGATCTGTGCTTCAATCTCCGCAATCTTTTGATGAAGTTCATTTACATCAACTTTGGCATATTTAATTATTATCAACATCATGGTTTTAGAACAGTCCATATTGTTTCTTCCCCATTCCTCTAACATTTCAGCTCTAGTATCCGGATGGTTGGGTAACGTGAAAATGCGTAGGCCCCTCGGTACCCTTCCGCATTCAACATATTGTTCTAACGTTATAATTTCCCAACTACGTGAAATTTCTTTGCGCAACAGTCTTTCCAGCTGTATGAATAGCTGTTTAATTGTTGTCATTGTCGTGCGTGCTTTGGGTACAGTTCCTCCTGTTGTTGTGCTGTGATTCTTGCCTTTATTAAACATTGTTTGCGCCACCTGGGCACGTTTTGCTGCTCTTTCCTCCATTCCACTTGTTTTCCTTTGCGATGTAGATTATCTGTCTATTTGCAATTTAGTATTTTACTTCTATTCGCTTGTAGTTCAGTAAATGATTTTCAATTTGCAGGACTCAGTATTACTTAGCAGGGGATGAGAAGGATATTTATGGAGGATTATTAATACCTCCAAATGTTTTCAAAGTCTATAGATACACCAAGGCGATATTCGACTCCCATATGTCTTCAACTCACTTGATATCTTGATTAGACTTCATTGTGACTATATCCGCTGCAGCACAATTATAAACTTAACACAACATGCATGCGTGTTCCTACCTGGGAGACTCCCGGTCGTTTCGGTGTCCTCCGACGCCGTCCGCCGGCGCTCAACCTGGTATGCTTGTTGTTTTCTTTGTTATAATTTTTGCTGAACAGTGCCCCAGGAAGTCAGTACTCGATACATATGGGACACCAAGTCATGATTTCCTTGAAATGGATGAGTGGTTCTGTAAAAACGGACAATCTTCATAAGCTAAATGTAATGAATACTTGATAGCATAGCACACATTGGGCAAATCCTGTGTACAAGATGTGAATGTATAATAATGGCTTATATAATTAACATCTTTTTCTTGCAACATTTTTTTGGGTAAAAGAAATAAATATATAAAAAAAGTAATTGTAACATATGTAAAACTACCTGTCCCACAATGCCTCATTATGGGCTACGTGGAGACTATGTATAAAAGGTTGGAAATCGAAGTAGGACTTCGTATACTACCGTGAACAAGAACTTTGTGTTCGAAACGCGTAGGTGGCGGAGAAGGAGGTCTCAATAAAGATATATTTTTGTACCAAGGAGAGTGCCGTGTAAGCTGTTGTTGGATAATACTTAATGCGAGAGGTGGTCCTGTCTCGCCACGAGCACCAGCTGGAGGGTGCTCCCCCGAAAAGGACCGTGTTTGTTGAATAATATATATATATATATATATATATATATACACTGAAAAAACCATAGGTTTCAGACATGTTATAGTTAGAAATTAGCATTTAAAAAACCTTTGAAATTCACTGAAAAAACCATAGGTTTCAGGCACGTTATAGTTAGAAATTAGCATTTAAAAAACCTTTGAAATTCACTGAAAAAACCATAGGTTTTAGGGACAGTTGTAGTTACTTGGACATTGCACTCGTACAAAACCCGTGAAATTCCCCGTTATAGTTAGTTCAGCTAACTATAACTCGCGCCCCGCAATGCACTGCTGATGACGTCACATATTACATCACTCATGACATGGTCAGTGACATCACTGATGACATCACTGATGACATCTCAAATGACATCACTGATGACATCACTGATGACATCATCCAGTGACTGTGTGTTTCTGTAAAGTTTAAATATGTTTAATATATATAGGGAAAGGCGTATTGAAGAGTGAGTGGGTGTATAAGTGTCTGAATGGATGATTTAGTAGGTGCGTGACTAACTGTATAAGTGATTGATTAAACTTATCTTACTGAATTCATGGGTTAGTGACTAAACTGGGTGAATGTCTGTATCCGTCTGTCTGTTGCTGTGTAAGTGGCTGCATGGGTTTGTGAATAGCTACATGAGTGTCTATATGAGTTATTGATTGGTTGTCTGAGTATCTGTATGGGTGCCTGAGTGTTTGTGTGGGTGGGGTGTGTGCGACTCTGTACATAGATGTGTGAGTGGGTGATTCACTGGGTGCATGATTTGAAGAGTGCGTCTGTGATGGACTGCTTGGGTGGGTGAGTGTGTGTATGGGTGTGTTAGTGAGTGAATGTATATCTCAGTGGTACATGTGCGAGTAACTACATATGTAAAAGGAAGTATATATATGTGTTAGAGTATTTAAAAGGCTATACGTGAGAGTGTGTGATTGTGAGAGTGGCTGTATGGATGCGTGTGTGCTTGTATCAGTTATTGTATAAGAGCGTAAGAATGTGCTAGTATTTGTATGAGTAAGTGAGCTGGTGTGTGTATAACTGTATAGGTGAGTAAATGGGTGTGTGATTAAATTTTTGCATGAATGACTAGGTGTGTGAGTACCTCTATGGATGAGTGGCGGTGTGTCAGTGTTTATATAGGTGTATGAGTGCATATGATAGTCCTGTACTGAGTGACCGTAAGTATGAGTGACTGTACGGGTGAGTGAGTGGATGTGTGTGTAGACCTAAGAATCAGTGAGTGGGTATGTAGTTATTGGTGTTGGAGTGTCTTTGTTTTTGAGAATGGCAGTCTGTAATTTAGAGTGGGTGTATCAAAAGTTATATTAGGGTGTGAGAAGATGCATGAAATTATCACATGGTTGATGTCATCAGTGATGTCATTTGAGATGTCATCAGTGATGTCATCAGTGATGTCACTGACCATGTCATGAGTGATGTAATATGTGACGTCATCAGCAGTGCATTGCGGGGCGCGAGTTATAGTTAGCTGAACTAACTATAACGGGGGAATTTCACGGGTTTTGTACGAGTGCAATGTCCAAGTAACTACAACTGTCCCTAAAACCTATGGTTTTTTCAGTGAATTTCAAAGGTTTTTTAAATGCTAATTTCTAACTATAACGTGCCTGAAACCTATGGTTTTTTCAGTGAATTTCAAAGGTTTTTTAAATGCTAATTTCTAACTATAACATGTCTGAAACCTATGGTTTTTTCAGTGAATTTCAAAGGTTTTTTAAATGCTAATTCCTAACTATAACATGTCTGAAACCTATGGTTTTTTTCAGTGAATTTCAAAGGTTTTGTAAATGCCAATTTTTAAATGTATTAATTGTTATTTTTATTTTTTTCATACTGATTTACTACATTTTTTTAAACTATTTATTTTTAGATATTTTATTTTTTAAATTACATTGTAATTACATTATACATTACATTACAAAATATACTTTCTCAGAATGAATTAATTTACTTTAAATACTTTGCAAATAGGCAATAGACTTTTAAGTACAGTAGTTACAGTTGTTGCAATGGGCAACACAATTTCAAACACAATGCAACATTGAGCTCAATGTGAATTTCTAGCTAAATGCAATTAGTTACTTTATGGATTACTTTTCTAACCACAGGACTGGATCCTAGATTCAGTCCTGGGACATCTCCTGTAAACAGTTGAGTAAAAGCGTTTTGGTTACAGTAGTGATTTTTAAGGAATATTATTGTATTTTAAAAGTTGACACTTAGAAACTTTTTCACATAGAATCACCAATGTTATCCTATGGGAGGAAATTCACTTAGCAGGTAAGTAGTGTTATCGTGACTTTTTCTCACTCAGTGGTGGATCCTGGATCCAGCACTGGTGCATCTCCTGTAAACAGTTGAAAGAATGCGTTTAAGTCATACAGGCGATTTTTAAGGAATATTTGTAGTTTGTGAAAATCGACACTTTGAAACTTTTCTGCTGAAAACCAGACAATGGATTTCTATGGAAGGAAATACAAGTTACTGGTAAGTACGGTTAAAATTACTTTTCAGGGTCAGTGCTGGGCTAAAAGATGCAGCACTGGGTTCTCTCCTGATAACAGGTGAGTAAATCGGAATTTGTATTTCGGCTGATTTTAGAGGAATATTTGTATGTTTCAAAAATCGACACTTAGAAACTTTTTCAGCAAAAAGCACGCAATGATATCCTATGGAATGAAATTCAAGTTACTGGTAAGTACGGTTAAAATTACTTTTCAGGATCAGTACTGGGCTGAAAGATGCAGCACTGAGGTCTCTCCTGATAACAGGTGAGTAAATCGGAATTCGTATTTCGGCTGATTTTAGAGGAATATTTGATTGTTTCAAAATCGACACTTAGAAACTTTTTCTAGCAAAAAGCAGGCAATGATATCCTATGGAAGGAAATTCAAGTTACTGGTAAGTACGGTTAAAATTACTTTTCAGGATCAGTACTGGACTGAAAGATGCAGCACTGAGGTCTCTCCTGATAACAGGTGAGTAAATCGGAATTCGTATTTTGGCTGATTTTAGAGGAATATTTGTATGTTTCAAAAATCGACACAGAAACTTTTTCAGCAAAAAGCAGGCAATGATATCCTATGGAAGGAAATTCAAGTTACTGGTAAGTACGGTTAAAATTACTTTTCAGGATCAGTACTGGGCTGAAAGATGCAGCACTGAGGTCTCTCCTGATAACAGGTGAGTAAATCGGAATTCGTATTTCGGCTGATTTTAGCGGAATATTTGCACAATGGTGAAGGGAGGGGCGGGGCCTGAGGTGACATCTGTGCAAACGCGCCCGTGGTGCGTTTTAAGTTGGGGATTAAGTCCCCTTTAATCATGAGGGTCCCTGGGGGCCAACTAGCCCACCAGGAACCTCCAGTATGCGCCAGGGGCTGCGTTGCAGAGACGTGTACAGAGGCCACACCCCTTTTACACCTCTCTGCAAGGCAGCTCTGTGGCGCTTTTGGAAGTACATGGTGGGCTAGTTGGACTCCAGGGACCCTCAGGATTCAAGGGGACTTAATCCCCCATCTTAAAACACGCCACGGGGCCTGTTTGCACACATGTCACCTGAAGCCCCGCCCCTCCCTTCACCACTGTGCAAACGCGCCCCGTGGCGCGTTTTAAGTCTGGGGATTACCTCCCTTGAATCCTGAGGGTCCCTGGCGGCCAACTAGCCCAACAGGTATATCCAAAAAGCGCCACAGAGCTGCCTTGCAGAGAGGTGTAAAAGGGGCGTGGCCTCTTTACACCTCTCTGCAACGCAGCCCCTGGCGCATACTGGAGGTTCCTGGTGGGCTAGTTGGCCCCAGGACCCCCAGTATTGAAGGGGAATTACTTCCCCATCTGCAAACGCGCCAGGGGCGCGTTTGCAAAATGGTGAAGGAAGGGGCGGGGCCTGCGGCCCGATCGTTTTTTTGTTTTTTTTTCCTGAAGGGGGGCTGTGTGGCCCCCCTTCCTTTTTCCTATTTTTGGGCCCTGGGGACCCCATCCCCCAGGGCCTTATCCCCTTTTTTTTTTTTTTTTAAATTATACGGGAAGGGGGCCACGTGGCCCCCTCCCTGGCCGAATCCTACCCCGGGGACCCCATCCCCCGGGGCATGGCCACACTTTTCATTAATTTTTAAGGAGGGGGCTGCGTGGCCCCCTCCTCAGGCCTCCTTTTGCCCCGGGGACCCCATCCCCCGGGGCAGGCCTTTTTTAAAAAAAAATCAAAAAAATTATTTCTGGGGAGGGGGGCCGCGTGGCGCCCCTCCCGGGCCACTACTTGCCCCGGGGACCCCATCCCCCGGGGCCTGGCCTCTGGTTGGGGACTGTGGGAGGTCCCCAAACCCCCCACAGTCCCGCCGGCTCCCCGCCTCCTGCGCGAGCCGGCATTGCTTTCCACATGGGGAGCAGCTAACATGCTGCTCCCCATGTGGAAAAGCAATTGTCTTTGGATATTGGAGCGAGAGCAGGTTTCCCTGCTCTCTCTTCCAATATCCAAGCAGTTTGCAATGACAGGACGGGAGCCGCGAGGCTCCCGTCCTGTCATTGCAAACAGCAGTGTCCCGGGGGTAGGCATCCCGGGACACTGCAGGAGCCGGCCCTGGGGGGTGGCGGTCCCCAGGGCCACCACAGGCTCCAGGAGGGGGGCCGCGCGGCCCCCTCCCATCCAAATGCACAGCCCCGGGGAGGTGGTGGTCCCCGGGGCTCGGGGGTCCTTAACGGACCCCCATTTTCAATTTTGTTAGTGCCCCGGGAGGTGGTGGTCCCGGGCGTGTGGGGGCTGGAGCCCCCACACATGTTAATTTAATAAAGAAGCCCCGGGAGGTGGTGGTCCTCGGGGCTGCGGGAGGGCTCAGAGCCCTCCCGCTACTTTTCAAATAAAGCCCCGGGGGTGGCGGTCCCCGGGGCTTGGGGGCCCTTAGAGGCCCCCCATACATAAAATAAACACCCCCCCAGCATGCCCCCGGGACTTGGCCCACCCGGGGGCAAATTTACATCGAAGCGCGGGATATATATATATATTATCTACTGGCGGTCGCCAGTAGATAGTTATAGTTAAAACCTATTATCCATAGGAAATCCGCGACATTCTATTTGAAATAACGTTGGCGCCGGTTGACGAATCTTCACGAAAGTTTCCAACTTGTTGGGGCGCTCCGGTCCGCTCCTATCCTGAAAGTCTCGGGGTGATACGTCAAGCGGGGGCCGAGAAAAAAGGGGGTCCCAAAACGCGTTTTCCCCATTCATTTTTCCATAGGAACCTTTAGTCGCAGCTACAGCCCGAACTGCTGAACGGAATTACACCAAATTTGGCAAAGAGGTAGCCCTTGGTTCAGTGTCGTGCCTTTTGCTTAAATGGTGTAAATCCGTTCAGTAGTTCCTGAGAAAATCAAAAGTAAAGTCACATATATATCTGGGCGGAGCCTAACCACACGTCATTGTGAGATCTGATTGGCTGTCAGCACTTCATCCTGGAATTGCTGGCAGCCATCTTGGGACCAATATAAATGATAGTACCTCATTGAAATGCATTGTAGTGAATAGAAGATTTTGAGGGTCACCAAAAGGAGAACTATAAAGGGTGATAACAGGCTTTAGTTACATTAGAATTTATTTGTTGATGGTACCATACTAATTTTAGGAATTGTGGTGTATTCTAAGGTGATTTTACCATGTGAAAAACCTTCTGCTGGGATATCATGAATCATGTTTGAGAGAACACTCTTTTCTCATGCTTGTCCCATGGAGGTTTGGAAGGTGCTCCAGAAGCTAAAATGAGAGCATATTTTCTGTAAATTCACATTATCTTTCTCACTCATGTGAGAATGAAGTCTGACATTCTCAGTAAAACATGTACATCCAACAAGGGCAGAGACTGTCAGTTGATTCCTTTGTGTTCTACTGCAGCTTCCCAGAGTGTTCTAAAGAACAACTAGAGTGCTAACAGCCTTACTTATGACAAAAGTATGGCACACCTGAAGCCATCTTGATTGGAATAAACTGGTAACACTTAAACAATTTAATTCAAAAAGGAACAAAATGATGGGGTTCATTTTGTCATAGAAATTATGGTTAGTGCTGTAGAAAGAAAAATTAGGACATGTTTCAAGTGTGATCTCAAATATCTTCCTGTTATATTTCAACAGGAGCAGCCTGCCAGTTGATGCCTTTGTGTTCTACTGCAGCTTCCCAGAGTGTTCTAAAGAACAACTAGAGTGCTAACAGCCTTACTTATGACAAAAGTATGGCACACCTGAAGCCATCTTGATTGGAATAAACTGGTAACACTTAAAACATTTAATTTAAAAAGGAACAAAATGATGGGGTTCATTTTGTCATAGAAATTATGGTTAGTGCTGTAGAAAGAAAAATTAGGACATATTTCAAGTGTGATCTCAAATATCTTCCTGTTATACTTCAACAGGAGCAGCCTGCCAGTTGATGCCTTTGTGTTCTACTGCAGCTTCCCAGAGTGTTCTAAAGAACAACTAGAGCGCTAACAGCCTTACTTATGACAAAAGTATGGCACACCTGAAGCCATCTTGATTGGAATAAACCGGTAACACTTAAAACATTTAATTTAAAAAGGAACAAAATGAGGGGTTCTTTTTTAAATAGAAATTATGGTTAGTGCTGCAGAAAGAAAAATTAGGGCATGTTTTAAGTGAGACCTCAAATCCTCTTCTATTTCATTAGAAAATTCTGACATGCAGACTGAAACAATCACTTTCAATACCAGCAGCAGACTACCAGTTAACTCCCTGGTGAGCAGTAGCTTTACTCCAGTGATCTAATGAGCAACTAGAGTGCTAACATTCTGAATTTATGGCAGATGTGAGACACATCTGAATGCCTTCTTGATGGAATCAAAGTAAAAAACTGAAAGCATTTCCTACTGAGGAGACTGCAGTAAATGAAGAAATTAGGAAACTTCATAACAAAGAAGTCTTCCAAGATGGCCACCAGTGAAAAAAGAGCCCAAATGTAGCACAAATATTACCCAGATGTAGCCCACATATAGCCCAATGACAAAAGTGTGCAAAACACTTTTTATTTTTAGGTTTTTTGCAGTTTTATGTAGTGCAGACTGGTCAGGTATTGGAGCATTGCATCTTAAAACATGACCCCCTACACTACAAAAACACCACTGCACTACCTTAAACCCTAAATCACTACCACCAGCACGCACCCTACACTACACAAGCACCACTGCACTATCCTAAACCCTCAAACACTACCCCCAGCACGACCCCCTACACTACCCAAACACCACTGCACTAACCTAAATCCTAAAACACTACCACCAGCACGACCCCTACACTACCCAAACACCACTGCACTACCCTAAAACATGACCCCCTACACTACACAAACACCACTGCACTACCCTAAACCCTAAAACACTACCCCCAGCATGACCCCCTACACTACACAAATACCACTGCACTACCCTAAACCCTAAAACACTACCCCCAGCATGACCCCCTACACTACACAAACACCACTGCATTACCCTAAACCCTAAAACACTACCCCCAGCACGACCCCCTACACTACCCAAACACCACTGCACTAACCTAAATCCTAAAACACTACCCCCAGCACGACCCCCTACACTACCCAAACACTACTGCACTACCCTAAAACATGACCTCCTACACTACACAAACACCACTGCACTACCCTAAACCCTAAAACACTACCCCCAGCACGACCCCCTACACTACACAAGCACCACTGCACTACCCTAAACCCTAAAACACTACCCCCAGCACGACCCCCTACACTGCCCGAATACCACTGCACTGCCCTAAACCCTGAAACACCAGCCCCTGCATGACCCCCTACACTGCCCGAACACCACTGCACTGCCCTAAACCCTGAAACACCACCCCTAGCATGACCCCCTACACTGCCTGAACACCACTGCACTGCCCTAAACCCTGAAACACCACCCCCTTCACGACCCCTACACTGCCCGAACACCACTGCACTGCCCTAAACCCTGAAACACCACCCACAGCATGACCCCCTACACTGCCCGAACACCACTGCACTGCCCTAAACCCTGAAACACTACCCCCAGCAAGACCCCCTACACTGCCCGAACACCACTGACCTAAACCCTGAAACACCACCCCCAGCACGACCCCCTACACTGCCCGAACACCACTGCACTGCCCTAAACCCTGAAACACTACCCCCAGCATGACCCCCTACACTGCCCGAACACCACTGCTCTGCCCAAAACCCTGAAACACCAGCCCCAACACGACCCCCTACACTGCCCGAACACCACTGCACTGCCCTAAACCTTGAAACACCAGCCCCTGCACGACCCCCTACACTGCCCGAACACCACTGCACTACCCTAAACCCTGAAACATCACCCCCAGCACGACCCCCTACACTGCCCGAGCACCACTGCACTGCCCTAAACCCTGAAACACCAGCCCCAGCACGACCCCCTACACTGCCCGAACAACACTGCACTGCCCTAAACCCTGAAACACCAGCCCCAGCATGACCGCCTACAGTGCCCGAACACCACTGCACTGCCCTAAACCCTGAAACACCAGCCCCAGCACGACCCCCTACACTACCCGAACACCACTGCACTACCCTAAACCGTGAAACACCAGCCTCAGCACGACCCCCTACACTGCCTGAACACCACTGCACTGCCCTGAACCCTGAAACACCAGCCCCAGCACAACACCCTACACTGCCCGAACACCACTGCACTGCCCTAAACCCTGAAACACCAGCCCCAGCACGACCCCCTACACTGCACAAACACCACTGCACTGCCCTAAACCCTGAAACACCAGCCCCAGCACGACCCCCTACACTGCCCGAACACCACTGCACTGCCCTAAACCCTAGAACACTACCCCCAGCATGACCCCCTACACTACCCGAACACCACTGCACTACCCTAAACCCTAAAATACTCCCCCAGCACGACCCCCTACACTACCCGAACACCACTGCACTGCCCTAAACCCTAAAACACTCCCCCAGGCACGACCCCCTACACTACCCGAACACCACTGCACTGCCCTAAACCCTAAAACACTCCCCCAGCACGACCCCCTACACTACCTAAACACCACTGCACTGCCCTAAACCCTAAAACACTACCCCCGCATGACCCCCTACACTACCCAAATACCAATGCACTACCCTAATCCCTAAAACACTACCCCCGCACAACCCCCTACACTACCCAAAGACCACTGCACTACCCTAAACTCTAAAACAATACCCCCCGCACGACTCCCTACACTACCCAAAGACCACTGCACTACCCTAAACCCTAAAACACGACCTCCTACACTACACAAACATCACTGCACTACCCTAATCCCTAAAAAACTACCCCCAGCACGAACCCCTACACTACCCAAACACCACTGCACTACCCTAAACCATAAAACACTACCCCCAGCAGTACCCCCTACGCTACCCAAACACCACTGCACTACCCTAAACCCTAAAACACTACCCCCAGCAGTACCCCCTACACTACCCAAACACCATTGCACTACCCTAAACCCTAAAACACTACCCCCAGCAGTATCCCCTACACTACCCAAACACCACTGCACTACCCTAAAACCCTAAAACACTAACCCCAGCACAACCCCCTACACTACCCAAACACCACTGTACTACCCTAAACCCTAAAACACTCCCCCAGCACGACTCCCTACACTACCCAAACACCACTGCACTACCCTAAACCCTAAATCTACCCCCAGCATGACCCCCTACACTACACAAACACCACTGCACTACCCTAAACCCTAAAACACTACCCCCTGCACGACCCTCTTCACTACCTAAACACAACTGCACAATTTGTTACAGGCGTTGCAACGCAGGCCTGTGGTGCTTACTGGAAGTACCTGGTGGGCTAGTTGGGCCCCAGGGACTTTCAGGATTCAAGGTGACCTAATCCCCCAACTTAAAACGCGCCACGGAGCGCGTTTGCACAGTGGTGAAGGGAGGGCGGGGCCTCAGGTGACATGTGCGCAAACACGCCCTATGGTGCGTTTTAAGTTGGGGAGTTAATTCCCTTTGAATCCTGGGGGCCAACTAGCCCACCAGGTACCTTCAGTAAGCACAACAGAGTTGCGTTGCAGAGAGGTGAAAAAAGTGCGTGGCCTCGGAACTCCTCTCTGCAACTCAGCTCTGTGGTCCTAACTGTAGGTACCTGGGGGCTAGTTGGGCCCCAGGGACCCTCAGGATTCAAGGGGACTTAATCCCGCAACTTAAAATGCGCCACGGGGCGCGTTTGCACACATGTCACCTCAGGCCCCCCTCCCTTCACCACTGTGCAAACGCGCACTGGCTCTGGTTAGTCAGAGTCAGTTACCACCAGTACCCGTCTGAAAAAGTTGTGGGCACAGGATGATTTTGCAAGAAGGCCTCTTTCTGCTCCTCTGTTGGTTCTTTCTGCACATCTTTTGCTTTTTTCTGTGCGTTTTTCTTCTTTCTTCACATGTCCTACCTCTGTTGGCATAGTTAGAAACTAGCATTTAAAAAACCTTTGAATTTCACTTAAAAATCATAGGTTTCAGGCACGTTATGGTTAGAAATTAGCATTTAAAAAACCTTTGAAATTCACTGAAAAAACCATAGGGTTCAGGCACGTTATAGTTAGAAATTAGCATTTAAAAAACCTTTGAAATTCACTGAAAAAACCATAGGTTTCAGGCACGTTATAGTTAGAAATTAGCATTTAAAAAACCTTTGAAATTCACTGAAAAAAGCATAGGTTTTAGGGACAGTTATAGTTAGTTGGACATTGCACTCGTACAAAACCCGTGAAATTCCCCTGTTATAGTTAGTTCAGCTAACTATAACTCGCGCCCCGCAATGCACTGCTGATGACGTCACATATTACATCACTCATGACATGGTCAGTGACATCACTGATGACATCACTGATGACATCTCAAATGACATCACTGATGACATCATCCATGTGATAATTTCATGCATCTTCTCACACCCTAATATAACTTTTGATACACCCACTCTAAATTACAGTCTGCCATTCTCAAAACCATAGACACTCCAACACCAAAAACTACATACCCACTCACTGATTCTTAGGTCTACACACACATCCACTCACTCACCTGTACAGTCACTCATACTTACAGTCACTCAGTACAGGACTATCATATGCACTCATACACCTATATAAACACTCACACACCGCCACTCATCCATAGAGGTACTCACACACCTAGTCAGTCATGCAAAAAATTTATCACACACCCATTTACTCACCTATACAGTTATACACACACCAGCTCACTTACTCATACAAATACTAGCACATTCTTACGCTCTTATACAATAACTGATACAAGCACACACGCATCCATACAGCCACTCTCACAATAACACACTCTCACTTATAGCCATTTAAATACTCTAACACACATATATACTGCCTTTTACATATGTAGTTACTCGCACATGTACCACTGAGATATACATTCACTCACTAACACACCCATACACACACTCACCCACCCAAGCAGTCCATCACAGATGCACTCTTGAAATCATGCACCCAGTGAATCACCCACTCACACATCTATGTATAGAGTCACACACACCCCACCCACACAAACACTCAGGCAGCCATACAGATACTCAGAGAACCAATCAATAACCCATATAGACACTCATGTAGCTATTCGCAAATCCATGCATCCACTTACACACCAACAAACAGACGGATACAGACATTCACACAGTTTAGTCACTAACCCATGCATTCAGTAAGATACATTTAATCACTCACTTGTAGAGTCAGTCACTCACGTACTAAATCATCCATTCAGACACTTATACACCCACTCATTCTTCAATACGCCTTTCCCTATATATATTAAACATATTTAAACTTTACAGAAACACACAGTCACTGGATGATGTCATCAGTGATGTCATCAGTGATGTCATTTGAGATGTCATCAGTGATGTCATCAGTGATGTCACTGACCATGTCATGAGTGATGTAATATGTGACGTCATCAGCAGTGCATTGCGGGGCGCGAGTTATAGTTAGCTGAACTAACTATAACAGGGGAATTTCACGGGTTTTGTACGAGTGCAATGTCCAACTAACTATAACTGTCCCTAAAACCTATGGTTTTTTCAGTGAATATATATATATATATATATATATATATATAAATTCACTGAAAAAACCATAGGTTTCAGGCACATTATAGTTAGAAATTAGCTATTGGGCTATCCCAGATCCACAAGTCCAGCCGGCAAAGACTTGGTCCCCCCTGGTACTCCAAATAAATGCTATTTTTCTTAACCATTCCCTGAGAGCCTGTAATGGGCGTACAGCCTCTGATAGACCGGGTAAACCTACGTTTAATAGAATTGGCCAAGCATCCTTAATTGATTACATTCTTGTCGAGTGTAGATCTTGGTACAGAGTTCTGGATTTTGCTGTCCTCTCTCGACATGACAGCGATCATAATGCTTTGACATTAACTTTTAGGGTCCCAGATTCTGGCTTCCTCCCCCAAACAATCCCCCTTTGGTGAATAGTCTATCTTTCACTACTAATAGGAGAAGAGTTAGGTGGGCAGTAATAAAACAAACACCAGAGAAGATGGGAGCTCTATATGAAATAGTAATTCCAGCTTTCCAGGAACTTAGTTGTTTACCCGTTGACTGGGATAACCCAGTATATTTTGATCAGGTTGCGGTACTCCATAAGAAACTGGCAACAAATCTAGCTGATCTCTTCCATCCGATAGTACGCCCTAGTAAAACAAAAAAGGCAACCCATAAGTGGTTTAATGATAATTGTCGTAAGGCCAAACGGGCGTTGTTAGTGGCTATTAAAGATAAAAACAAGCCACTAACTAAAATTAGGAGAGCTCACTATAAAGTTACTGTCGCTCATGCGAAGCAGTCCTGGGAAGAGAATAAGTGGATGGATATTAAGACCGCCCTACTGAACCGGGACATGAGAGAATTCTGGGCCATAGTTAGAACAGGAACTAGGGAGGGTAACCCAGCGGTTGAACCTAATATTCCAGCAGAAATATGGGCAGAACATTTTCGGGCATTGTATGCAGTAGAAGCTGATTTAGACCCCCAGCCTTGTAACCATAGTTCTCCCACAGGTGGCGTGGGTTTAGATAGTGGGCAGACACTGGATACATGTCCTACTGCCCTTACCCGCGCTAACGCGGGGGTTCTCGGGATAACTCTTCGTGAGGTTGTCTCGGCAATTGAGAAATTACCAGCAGGCAAAGCACCTGGATTGGATAGGCTTCCAGGGGATTTGTTTAGGGACGAACCACATATTTGGGGTCCCTATCTTTGGGTCCTATTTAGCGCTATTATGAATGGCATGCCAATCCCTGAAACCTGGGCTGGGGCAGAAATTGTCCCAGTTTTTAAAAAGGGCTCTCCTCTAAACCCTGCAAACTATAGACCGATCAGTTTGATCGATGTCACACAAAAGCTATTTGCAAGGGTTTTATTAGATCAAATACAGACCTGGCTGCTTGAGAATGACATCATAAGCCCCTACCAAGCCGGATTCAGGAAAAACATTTCTACCGTGGACCAAATCTATAGACTTCAACTTATAGTTTGGAAGACGATAACAATTGAGGGTGGCAGCCTCTTTTTGGTTTTTGTGGACCTGAAAACGGCTTTTGATTTGGTCCCCAGAATTAAACTTTGGGGGGTGCTCAGAGAACTGGGGATTCCCCCCACCTGCTTAGCATGCTTATTAAGCTGCATGAGGCCACTTACGCCCAAGTAAGATGTGGCAGGGGTGGAGAATTAACTAACAGACTCCCAGTTGACAGAGGAGTGAGACAGGGTTGTGTGCTCGCACCCACCCTTTTCTGCCTCTATGTCAACGCATTAATTGCACAACTCTCTGAGGTTGAGGATAATGATGCCCCTAAGTTAGCAAACTCAAAGATACCAGCATTGATGTTTGCTGATGATACTCTTTATTGTCTAAGACGTCCAGGGGGTTCAGAGGATACTGGATAGGTTTGTTGCTTTTTGTAATAATAGGGGCTTGGTGATAAACACCTCAAAAACAAAATTTATGGTCCTTAATCCGCCTAGGAAAACACACTCAAATCCTAAATTAAATGGCATCCCACTTGAAAGGGTTTCCGTATTTGATTATCTGGGTGTCACCCTCACTGAAAATATGGAATGGGCTTCCCAGATAGCTAAAGCCAAGCTAAAACTTGCCCAGACTGCCGGGGGAATAGCCAAACTGGTAAGGGAATCAACGATGAAGCCCATTGCCCCTGCCATTGAGATTTATAGGGCGCAAGCGAAGGGAGCTGCGTTGTATGGGGCTGAACTCTGGGGACATTGCTCTTCTGTCTCCTTAGCTAAGGTTGAGAACAGTTTCCTCAGGCAAATCTTTGGCCTTCCACCTAGTACACCGCTAACCCCCTTGCGGCTAGATATAGGTATTGCCCCGATTGAAGATGAGGCTGCCTTACGATCCCTAACTTTTTGGCGAAGGCTTTGGGTGACCCCAGAATTGGTTGAATATCAAGCAGAAACGAAGGATCTTCTAGCTCATCTAGGGGCCCTAAAAAAAGTCCCTTGGTTTATGCATGTTAGGCATCTATGTGCAATGATAGGTAAACCAACACTTTGGACTAATCCTGAAGAAACCAGTTTTATAGTTTCACGAGTTGAACTTGTGAAAATGTATCGAATAAAAAAGCTTGAGGCCATTCAGGTAAACCCGAAATTAGGTCCTCTAACTATACTGTTCCTCACAGTCAAGGAGGACTACAAATTTGAACCTTTTTTGGATGATATTTTACCTCCCATAGCAAGGAAATTATATGTGCAGTTTCGATATAGTATTTTACCTATCCGGGCTTTTACTTCTAAATGGGCTCATTTGCCCCCTCGTGGGTGCCCTGCTTGTAATAACCACGAGGAGACTGAACTGCATGTTTTATTCTTTTGCCCTGGGTATAGAAGCTAGGAAAAGTTGGCTTGTACAGTTGTGCAGGAATCTGGGGTTTGTGCAATGTATGGTGGCATTTAGAGTTTTGAAATATGACACTTCTAAGCCTATAGTTTTTGCTGTTTCTCGGTTTCTAAATGCAATGTGGCGAAGGAGAAGGGGTTTCCTTCATAAGGAAATACAATTAAAAGATAATAGCCTGATTGCAGTACTAATACAAGAGCCCAATGCTTAGACCACTTTAATGGGAATTTGCTTTTAAATTTTTAAGATCAATGTAGATTCTTTCTTCTTTTTTTTTTTTTTTTTTTTTTTTTATTGGAACTTGTTTTTTATCTATTTATTGCAACATTACTGTGCTGTCTTTTCCTTAGGGCCTGTTTAGTTATACAAATGAACCGACCTACTATAGGGAATTCCATGTTTTCTCCATGTACTTGCAATTGTTTGGATGTATTCAATTTTTTTAGGAAATTTATGTCACGATGTGTAGCCATAACTCTTCTAATGGAAGTGGTTTTATTTTCAGGTTGGAATGTCTTAAACTCAGAATGTAGTTTTATCGATTTTTGTATACTTTTATGGTCCTAGTGACCGAAATAAAGGTTTTTGAATGAAAAAAAAAAAAATTAGAAATTAGCATTTAAAAACCTTAGAAATTCACTGAAAAAACCATAGGTTTCAGGGACGTTATAGTCAGTTGGACATTTCACTCGTACAAAACCATAGAAATTCCCCGTTATAGTTAGTTCAGCTAACTATAACTCGCGCCCCCGCAATGCACTTTAGGACTCCTAAATGCCTTCTGTGAATACCGAAAGTCTTAAAGTTAGGATTTTTCTCAGTTTAGGAGTCTCCTAAACTGAGAAAAATCCTAACTTTAAGACTTTCAGTATTCACAGAAGGCATTTAGAGAGTCCTAAAGTTAGGAGTCCTAACTTTACTACTCCTAAACTGAGAAAAATCCTAACTTTAAGACTTTCTGTATTCACAGAAGGCATTTAGGAGTCCTAAAGTTAGGACTACTAACTTCTGTGAATACCGAAATGAGTAAGTTCATTCTGTGAATACCAAAATGAGTAAGTGTATTCTGTGAATACCAAAAAGTACTAACTTTACGTTTTTGACGTAAGTTAGTTCTGTGAATCAGGCCCACATTTCATAGTTAAGAAATCTGATAATTATTTTAGCTTTTGATGCAAAAATGTATCCTATGACAAGTTAATATTTAAAAACTGGCTTATGAAAAAGTTTGTTTCCTCTCTCTTTTTTATCATGAATTGATTGCCGCTTTTTAAACCACTTGGAGTACTGACAGGTTACCACAATTGCGCCCTGAATGGGCAAACTAAGTATAACAGAGTAAGTGAAGAGAACTGGGGCCCGGAAGGGAATGATAAACATAATTGTTGTTGGGAAATGGACTGCTCTACAGAGTGTTCTATCGCTAAAGGAAGATCAGGAAGAGGAGGCCAGGGGCAGAAAGGATTAATGTAATACTACAACATCATTCCAAATGAGCCCATAGTTCCTCATCGATATTGAGGCCTAGAGGGGCTCTGGTTTGCAAATCAATGATGTGTTTGGATTCTAGAGCCCTCAATGCTCTAGTCCTATCCCCCCCTCTTTCGCTCTTGGGGACCTGATCAATACAGAAAAACTGTAATAAGTTGTAGTCACTATTGTGCATTTTCTCGAAATGATGAGCCATCGAGTAAGTCTGATCTTTTTTTAGTGATGGCTCGCATATGTTCCAGTATACGTTTTTTGGCTGGGTGGACAGTGCTGCCCACATATCTCTTTCGGCAGGGACATTCCAAAACATATACAGTAAATTCAGAATTGCAGTTCAAAAGTCGATTGATGTTTCTTGTTTTCCTTATCATTGTACCACTTTCCAGAGTGTTGTAATCTGGTACTTTCTGGCTATGTTTGCACGCCTTGCAATTCAGGAATGGATAAATCCCTCTCACCTTTGTTGTTTGTTGTGGAGTTGACCTAAGATGGCTTTGCACTAGGTGATCTCTTATAGATTTACTGCATCTGTATGTTATCAATGGATACACTGGAATCACTCTTTTAAGGATAGTATCAGTCCGAAGGATGTTGCAGTTTTAAAAAAATATTTTGACCACTTCTGAAGATTTAACATTATAGCGCGTGATCATTCTGGCTGGAGTGACTGTTGGTGCAATCTCAGATTTAGGGATCTTCGGTATCAATAGTTGAAGTCTGTCTATTTTGTCAGTTTTATGAGATGCCTGATGTAAAATGTTGGGGGAATATCCTCTGTTCTTAAACCTCTGAAAGGCCTCTTCTCTTGCCTTTTCATACTCTTTAGAGGTTGTACAGTTTCTTTTTAAGCAGAGGAGTTCCCCATAGGGGATATTGTTAATCATAATCCTTGGGTGGGCACTCCTGGCGTGAAGCACAGCATTTCCTGCTGTAGGTTTTCTGTATAGGCGGGTCAGAATTCTAGAGTTCTCTATATAAACATCTACATCTAGGTAGCAGACACTGGTGTCGCTGATATGGCCACTGAATTTTAAATTAAGGCTGATTTGATTAAGGAAAGCTACATACTCCTCAGCAGCGAGACGGGTGCCCTTCCACACGATGAACAGGTCATCAATGTAGCGGGCCCATAATACGATGTGATCCATCCATCGTTCAGGTACATCCCTCCAGGCCACGTGCTTCTCCCACCAGCCAACTAAAAGGTTCACATAGCTGGGGGCGAAGCACGTGCCCATCGCCGTCCCGTGCTGCTGTTTGTAAAGTTGGCCTGAAAAAATAAAGATGTTGTTTTCAAGGCAAAAAGTGAGCATTGCCAACAGCATCTCATTGTGTTTCATATACTTCAGGGGTCGCTTATTGAGAAACCATTTGACAGCCTCTACACCATCCTTATGATTAATGCAAGTGTAGAGGCTGGTGATGTCTAATGTAATGAGAAGCATGTCTTCCTCCCAATTTACACCCTCAATGAATTTCCAAAAATCGCCAGTCTCCTTAATGTAAGAACTGAGATCTCTGACCCACGGTGCCAAAAAGGAGTCTATATAGGTAGAGCAATTCTCTAACAGACTATTGATAGAAGCAACAATAGGACTACCTGGTGGTCTACTGGCATTTTTATGAATTTTGGGGAGGTGATAGAAAGTAGGGATTACAGGATATTCACAGAGTAAAAAATTGTATTCGTCTGTGTCAATCATACCCTCCTATATATATATATATATATGTAGTTATAGTTAGGACCATGTTTCCTACAGGAAAGCATTTTTTGACTTGCCTATATGCCTATAGCTTTGGCGCCGTTGGACGAATCTTCACGAAATTTTCCCAAAAAAGTGTCCTAGTGAATCTTGTTGCACATGGTAAGTTTCGCTGTGAATCTGTTCAGTAGTTGTTGGGAAATTAAAAAAATTAAGTTAGTGATATCTGTGGCCCGTGAACAAAAAATAACAAGCCAGTGCAGGGAAATGCAGAGCTCTGATTGGGGGACTCAGCTTCTGCTGAGTCCCAAACAAAATGTAAAAAATAAGAAAAGGGAGCAGGGTGAGAATACCTTGAACCCCAAGCCTTGCTCTTGGGGGCCCCCTCGGATCCTGCCATGGATTAAAAGCATTATTTTAAACAATTGCTGTCAATTCGCAATATTCACGAATTCGCAGGGGAAAAAAGCGTGGCCTCCTGTGCTTGCTTTTAAAAAAACCCCGGGTGGGCCAGGTCCCGGGGGCATATCATAAAAAAATGAGGCATCCCCCTGCAGCCCCAGGGATCGGCCCTTCCCCGGGGCTCAAATATGTTAATGTAAGGGGTCTGTCATAGACCACAGGGACCACCACCTCCCCAAGGCTAAGTTTTATGATGGAGAGGGGACGTGCGGCTCCCCTGGAGGAGCCATAGATGGTCCTGGAGACCGCCACCCTCCAGGGCTGGCTCCTGCTACCTCTCAAAAGTGTCCATCCTCAGGAGGTAGCTGTTTACTCTTGCTTGGCGGGAGCTGACAGCTCCCACCAAGCAAAAGCAATCATAACTCCTCTTTCTGCAAGCCGGAGCTGTCAAACAGCTCCTGCTTATAGAAAGCAAAGTTTTCATCTGTTTCCTTGCATGCAAATATGCTTGCAGAGAAATAAATGAAAACCTTGCTCCTGCAAGTAGGCAGCTGCTATTTGACGCAGCTCCCTCCTTGTAGTAGCAATGATGGCTCCCGCTGGAGGCGAGAAGTCTGCTGGGACCTCGGGGGCCATCAGGCTAACCTCGCAGTCCCATTGCACACTGGGTGCCCTGGTGGCACCCAGGAGACATGGCCGGACCCCGGGGGATGGGGTCTCTGGGGCAGAATTTGGCCCCTCTGCCATACAAATAGAAACATAGGAGCAGAAAGAGGTAAAATAAAGCCAACAACAAGCAGAAAGAGACAAAATAGAGAGCAGAAACGAGCAAAAAGAGGCAAAATAAAGGTAAGAATCAAGCAGAAAGAGGCAAAAATGGACATCAGAAACTAGCAGAAAGAGGCAAAATAAAGGTCAGAAATTAGCAGAAAGAGGCAAAATAGAGATCAGAAGTGAGCAGAAAGAGGCAAAATAAAGGCCAGTAGCAAGCAGAAAGAGGCAAAATAAAGTCCAACAGCGAGCAGAAAGAGGCAAAATAGAGATCAGACACATGCAGAAAGAGGAAAAATAAAGGGCAGCAACAAGCCGAAAGATGTGAAATAAAGGTGAGAAATGAGCAGAAAAAGCCATAATAAGGGACAAAAATGAGGAGAAAGAGGCAGAATAAAGGTGAGAAACAAGCATAAAGAGTCAGAATAAAGTTCAGAAATGACCGACCAGAAAGAGGCAAAATAAAGGAAACATATTGGATCTTTTCCCTGAATATGGTAAAAGATGGATTGAATGAAGAGATAAGTTGGAATATCACTTGAAAGTTGGTCTGTGTTTTAAATTGTTGAGTAGATTATCTCTCCACCACAGATCTCCCTATAGTCCACCCTTCTTACCTTACCTGATAGGATTTCTGTTCCATCATACTGAGGTCAAGATAGCTTCTCATATGACTAGCATTGTGTTCCATTGTCAGTGTGATTCTGCTTCTAGGTACAGGTACTATACATTGTCATATGCAGCACATTGATTTAGAAAGATGTGTTACCTCATTAGCTCTTTATAAGTATCTAATTTCCAACAACAGGACCACACATTTGGTGCTGAACACTCCTGCATCATTGTAGAAGACTACACCAGCAGGGCATCCTATAATTAGTATCTGCAGCCAGGTTCTACCATGTCTGTTCTCCTTTTGTAGATTATATACTCATTCTAGTCACATATGCATGTGCAAATACATATAGATCTTTGCTTATTGATAATATTCCGATATATTTACTGTCTTGATTGAGGCACCCCATATTGGTAGATTTGCACATCACTGGCAGTAATGCACATTACGGATAATATTTGTAACTCTTGTCGCCATCTCTAATTTATTCACCTAGCATCTTATGCTATCTTTTACAGCCGTCGAGATATTTCCAAAGCTTAGTACTAGGATCTCATTATTGGCGTTAGTACTTCTCCACAGTCTATGGTGCTAACATACATATGATCCTTTGTAAATAGTCTTTTTTCCCTTTTAACGAATATGAGTCATCATATAGTTGTATTTTTGATCATTGACAAATTGCTCGAGTTGCATTATATTAGTATCACCATACTACAAGCTGGCGCCTATCGTCGCCTCTCTTGTACAACATGAATCTCGCAAGACTAAAGGACGTTTACGGCATGTCGATACCGGTATTAATGGGCGTCATCACCGTTACCCTTCAGAGTCCTCTGTACATGTTATGAGACATGGTTAGAGATGGCTATGAAGCAACACAAAGCAATGGTAAGCAATAATACATAGAGAAGACGTTTTAGTGTTTCTTTTGGATTTTTCACTAAAATTCTACCTTGCTTAGCTTTTCCTTCCCCCCGGGGCGCTCAAAGAGGCACGCATGACACTTATAGGTGGGTGTTGGAAGACCGAGCTGGTCCAAGCCCGTTGGTTCAAACTATGTGTAGTTTTTCTAAATATGAATAAGGGAGGACCAGAGTGTGTTTTGGCAGGTCACAGGCATTGTAGTTCAATAGATTCAGTATGTGTCACCTAGATAACCTTAAAAAAAACTATTTTTCCCACTTAGCGTCTTAGGAACACTCGCGGTGTGAGTTAGAAGACTCGGCACGCCTGTTTTGATCAGGCGTTGGGTGTTGTTATATTGGTTACATAACATTCAAGTGTACTTACTGATTAGTTCTTTCATATATATTATGCACGGCGAAAAGGTTCATTATCCAGATATATTGTACATTGATTTAATCAGATGCAGCGATTTGGAGTCAGATAGTGATTGGTATTTTTAATCATCTACAAGAAGGGAATAAGTGATAAAATAACAGAACAATTACCCTATGAAGGATATACCCATGGCCCGCTAACTAATTGGCATGTTATTGATTTAGCAGCCAACCCTGACACAATGGAATGGTGACCCATGTGTCTTATTTATTTAGGTACGACAAAATTCTTAGCCGGTACCTCCGCACACCAGGGTGCAGCTACATATCATGGTATATACGGACATGAGCTCATAATTGGTAAGACCTGGCAGTATTCTCATCAATTAAAAATTCCACCCATGTTCTAAAATCGCCTTTTCATTATTTTGTATATATCTTTACCGCTACACCATCTCTCCCCCATTGTCTCTAGATTTCCAATAGCCTGGCAAATCGGTATACCTTTGCCACTTGTAGAACCATTTGCAACAAGGAAGCCATTTATTGAATCTTTTTGGGCTGTATACATTGCATTCAGCTGCCCCTCCATCTTCTCTGCATGGATGTCCAGACCAGGTTTTCTGGTAGTGATAAAATATAACCAACTAGGAACCCACAATGGTTAGTAGTCCTTATATATAGGTATTTTTCCTGGGCAGACGTACTCTCTGTTCTGAGTTCATCTTTTCACTTTTACAGCTTACCACTGCAGTTGCATTTTGTACAAAAATAAAGGAAAAAACAGGGCTATAAGGTAAAGTGGATATCTGAGGTCATTTTATCACACAAATTTGCACACTCTGGGCGCTGCATTTCAGGAAGTCACACAATTTCTCACCTTTCGGGTGTTGTATCTCAAGAAGATGCACAATTTTGGCCTTATTCATGGATTTTCTCTTTTTATAAATTTTTGTATCTATTTATCTACCAAAGGCTTTGTTCTGGTTGGTATAAATCCCATAAGCCTGTATACAATAAAAGCAATGATTTAATAGATGAGGGCCCGATTCACAAAAGTAATCTGAGACAAAATCCTAAACTTACTACTTTTGGTATTCACAGAAGGCATTTAGTAGTAGTAAAGTTAGGATTCCTAACTTTACTACTACTAAACTGAGACAAAATCCTAACTTTACGACTTTCGGTATTCACAAAAGGCATTTAGTAGTAGTAAAGTTAGGAATCCTAACTTTACTACTACTAAATGCCTTCTGTGAATACCAAAAGTAGTAAGTTTAGGATTTTGTCTCAGATTAGTTCTGTGAATCGGCCCCTGAGATTTTATGCTGGGCTGTCCATATGACATTTTAATGTCCATTTATTCACAGATACCCTCACCACGCACCTGCAACCACATATATGAGTGGTCCTGACAAAGGTGGATGGTTATTGTCTTTCCCACCACCGAAACGTGCGTAGACCTGGTTGTTGTGAACTCCCAACTGACAACATCATGGCGTATATTGTTTGAAGTTTTCTCTCCTCCAACTCCAGAAGTGTATGCTCATGTGGTTGGGGTCTTTAGTGTGTGGAGTGAGTGTGTGAGTGAGTTGTTATGTATGAGGTTAGAATGGATATGAGTGGTTAAATTTATAGGGGGTATATGACATGTCAGTACCATTGTTCTTCTATCGTCATCTAAATAGTTCCTAAAAGGATCTTGGTATGAGATGCAAGTCACATTTGATGCACTGCAATGCAAAGTAATAGTATATTTGCAACCATGAACTACTTGTGGGTCCATAAAAATGTTTTTAACTAAGTATAATTAGATTATTTCTTCTTTTTGTACTAATGTGAAGCAATTAAAAAAAAATTAAAAAAAATCTTTTGTATAAAAAATAAAAATATATAAATTATTGTGTTTATATGCATGACTCAATCAGCTCAATGATTGGCAGCCCTTAGAGTTCTAGTTAGCCTACCAGGAAGCAATGCAGGTCATGAGGGTGCATTATTCAGTATCTTTTGTTCTTTTCCCCCTAGCTCTCTGACCTTTGAAGTATTTTTTAGGGGTACCTTTGTCTATATAGTGTCAAACAAGAATGAGGTCGTCCTGTCCAATATTCTTTATGGGGAAAAGTTGATTGATTGGCGAGAGAAAGGATTATTGGAATGGGAGGAATATTCCTTTTTGAAATGCACCCATCCACAAATCAAATTGCATAAGTATCCATGTAAACCACCTGGTAGACTTATTATGCCTTCTATAGGATCACTGTGGGAAAACACCTCTCGGTGTATATAGACCATAATTTGAGGGCTTTTGTGATCACTTTACCTGCTTACATAAAAGATACTACCCATTTTCTCACCATGATTGATGGCATTCATTGGGAGGATGATTATACGCTTGTAATATTAGACGTTAACAGCCTTTACACTAGTATGTTGCACGATCTGGGTATAAAAGCGGTCAGACATTTTCTTAAGGCCAGACCCATTTCCCTCTTATTTCATTCAGAGATGATTTTGGATGTGATCTATTTTTGCTTGATGAACAATTTTTCCTCTTTGACAACTGTATTTACAGGCAAAATCAGGGGACAGCGATGGGCACCTGCTTTGCCCTCAGTTACGCGAAATTGTTCATGGGCTGGTGGGAGGAGCATATGTCCACTGACTTAGAGGAATTTGAAGAATATGTCATCCTGTGGTCTCGCTTCATAGATGACATTTTTTATATCTGGAAGTGTGATGAGGAGTCAGCCAAGTGGTTTGTTGACAAACTTAACCAGAATTCTTACAATTTGACATTAAGAACACATTAGCAATTCCAGGATAAAGTTCCTGGATGTGGTAGTGTGTGTCAAGGAGAATAAATTGGAAACTAAGCTGTTCTGAAAAGAAACTGTGGGGAACAGCCTCCTAAATGCTAGCAGTGTGCACCCCTCTATTTTAATTTGTAGCATCCCTAATGGAGAGCTACTGCATGCTAAACACAATTGTAACAGAGAGGAGGCATTCCTTAAGGAAAAAAACATTATGTGCAAGAGATTCAGTGAGAGAGGGTATATTAAAAAAATCATCAAGCAAGCTAGCACTAGGCTTGATGCAGTTTTAAGAAACCAGCTATAACACCCGGTTGAGAAAGTGAATATGGAAGACTCACGGAAAGTGAGGTTCATTACTACCTTTTAAAATCATGCATATAACTTGCGTACTATCTTGAACAAACATTGTCATGTATTAAAAACTGATGAGGTGATAAGTAAACATCTTTGTCCGAGTCCTCAAATCACTTTCAGGAAATGTCGCTCCCTCAGGGTCAACCTCAGTCAGAACATGATAACCATTCAGACTATAAATTTGGAGGAGCAGGTAAGGGGTGGTTTCTATTGTTGCAGGAATTGCAAAGCATGTAGTGGCAGCATTAACTGCTCTAAATTTCAAGTCCTGAATACCACCAGAGAATTTGTCATTAGGAAAAGATTATCATGCAATACTACATACTGTTTTTATGGTCTACTGTGCCCTTGTGATAAGATGTACATTGGTAGTACCATTCACAGGGCAAATAAAATGGGTTTTAAAGCATATGTGGACTATAAGACATAATGATTTACATTACCCAGAGGCCCACCATTTCTTTGAAACCCATTTTCAGAATGAGAAGTTGTTGAAATTCATTGTGATTGACTCTGTGGAACATAAAGTGCAGGGTGGTAATAGAGAACAGAAATTGCAAAAATTGAAATCGAGGTATATCATAGATTTTAATACTCTAACACCTTTGGACCTCAATTCCAGTTATGAATTGTTGGTGCATCTGGGTTGAAAAGGAGAAGAGGAATTGTGAGATGGTAAGTTTAATTTTGTTTGTATTTCTTCTGTGAGAAGGTAGTGCTGCTATAATTTGTTGCAGGTAATTTCTCATTTTTTTAAATTGGTTTTATCTTATCCTATTCACTTAGATGTCTGCACTACATGTGATGCAGAGTAGCCGCCCAAGCACCTTTCGTCATTGATACAAGAGCATTGCAATTTTTGATCATTGTCAGATAACTATATGCTGCATTAGCCCACTTAGGCAGAATACGTTTATCAATTACCTGCATGTGTTACAGAAATGTGTACATTAATCCACTTGTTACAGCATGTATAGTTCCATGCATTTACCAGTCATATTTATTTGAGCAGTAATATTGTATTTTACTATGTGTGGCCCATTAGGGCTTTGCTGCAATTTTTGGGAGGCACAGTTGATGAGTAGAGCTGGCACTGTGCAGTTTATAGTAAGCATGTATGCAGAGAAAGGTTGGCGGTGTTGGCATTTTAAAAAATGTTCATATGCTAATGCCGAGACGTGACAATGTAACTTAGAATATATTTCATGGTGATGCTTATTGTCATTGAGAACGGGAGAGAATTATAGAGCTGAATTTTTCATGAATTATGATTTTCAAGTTGTTAATATCTATATATTATAATTGATCATGTGGCAAGAGTATGCAGTCATTTATTATATACTATGCAATTTTCTATGTGTTGTATTAAGTACGCTCTGAAGCCCATTTAAAGATGGCAGGTGTGGGTGGCAGTTTACTCTTAATATTTTTCCAAAGAGTCTGTCTACACTGTTCCCTTTATATATGTACACCTGTTTTATGTGCTACCATAATTTGACCGTGGGCAAGGCGATAGCCGAAATGCATCGGAGGAGCCATTAAATCATATTTATCAGCATATTTAAGTCATCTGAGTTTTCTTAATTGGAAGTGTGAACAAGGCAGGAGAGGCTGCCAAAACGCGTTACGCCGTAGTTTGAATAAACTGTGCAGAGAAACAATCCTCGTGGTGTCAGTACCTGTTTGGTGGAGAAACTGGTGTTGGAAGTTACATATATATGTATATTCATTCACTAAGGGACGTTATAGTTAGTTGGACATTTCACTCGTATAAAACCAGAGAAATTCGGCCGTTATAGTTAGTTGAGCTAACTATAACTCGCGCCCCCGCAATGCACTGCTTATGATGTCACATATTACATCACTCATGACATGGTCAGTGACATCACTGATGACATCACTGATGACATCTCAAATGACATCACTGATGACATCACTGATGACATCATCCAGTGACTGTGTTTCTGAAAGGTTTAAGTATATTTTATATATATATACGCCAAGGTGTATTGAAGAATGAGTGTGTGTATGAGTGTCTGAATGGATGATTTAGTAGGTGCGTAACTGACTGTATAAGTGAGTGATTAGACGTGTCTTAGTGAATGCATGGGTTAGTGACTAATCTGTGTGAATGTCTGTATCAGGCTTTCAGTTGGTGTGTAAGTGGCTGCATGGATTGGTGAGTAGCTACATGACTGTCTATATGGGTTTATGATTGGTTGTCTGAGTACCTGTATGGGTGCCTGAGTGTCTGTGTGGGTGGGTGTGGGGTGTGTGACTCCCTGCACGGATGTGTGAGTAGGTGATTCACTGGGTGTATGGGTTCATGAGTGCGGCTGTGAGGGGCTGTATGGGTGGGTGAGTGTGTGTATGGCTGTGTTGGTGAGTGAATGGATGTGTCAGTGGTACATGTGTGAGTAACTACATATGTGAAAGGCAGTATATGTGAGTGTTGGAGTATATAAGAGACTATGTGTGAGAGTGAGTGATTGTGAGAGTGGCTGTATGGATGAGTGTGTGCTTGTGTCAGTGATTGTAGAAGAGAGTAAGTATGTGTTAGTATCTGTATGAATAAGTGAGGTGGTGTGTGTATAACTATAATGAGTAAATCACAGTGTGATTGATTCTTTGGGTGACTGACTAGGTGTGTGAGTAACTCTATGGGTGAGTGGCGGTGTGTGAGTATTTGTATAGGTGTATGAGTGCAAATATCAGTGGCTGTATTGATAAGTGACTGCCTGTATGAGTGACTGTATGGGTGAGTGGATGTGTATGTAGACCTATGAATCAGTTAGTGGTTATGTACTAACTGGTATTGGTGTGTCTATGGTTTAGAGAATGGTAGTCTGTATTTTAGAGTAGGTGTATGAAAGGTTATATTAGGGTGTGAGGAGGTGCATCACACAGTTACTGGATGATGTCATCAGTGATGTGATCAGTGATGTCATTTGAGATGTCATCAGTGATGTCACTGACCACGTCATGAGTGATGTAATAGGTGACGTCATCAGCAGTGCATTGCGGGGGCGCGCGTTATAGTTAGCTCAACTAACTATAGCAGCTGAATTTCCCTGGTTTTATACGAGTGAAATGTCCAACTAACTATAAAGTCCCTGAAACCTATGGTTTTATTAGTAAATTTCTAAGGTTTTGCAAAGGCTAATTTCTAACTATAATGTCCCTGAAACCTATGGTTTTTTCAGTGAATTTCTAAGGTTTTTTAGATGCTAATTTCTAACTAAAACGTCCCTGAAACCTATGGTTTTTTCAGTGAATTTCGAAGGTTTTTTAAAAGCTAATTTCTAACTATAACGTAGTGGTCGCGTTTGCAGAGTGGTGCAGAAAGGGGCCTGGGCCTCCGACCAGCGCTCAGGAATTCCGCTGCGTAGGACTTACAGGAGGTACCAGGAGGGCTACTTGACCGCCAAAGTCCCTCAGGAGTAAAGTGGACTTCATCCCCCAACAAGTACTGTGCCAGGAGGTGCATTTGCAGAGTGGTGGAAAAAGGTGAGCGTTGCCTCCAAAGACCTCTTAGCAATCCCACTGTGTGGGACTTACTGGAGGTAACAGGAGGGGTAGTTGGCCCCCAAGGTCAACCTTGGGGGCCAACTACCCCTCTTATTCCCTCCAGCAAAACCCACACAGCAGGATTGCTAAGTTCTTATAGCAGGCCACGCCCCCTTACCCCACCACTCTGCAAACGCACTTCCTGGTGCGCTCTTGGATGGGGATTAAAGTCCCCTTCGGTGCTGGTGGTCCTTAGGGGCCAACTAGCCTAACTGATACCTCCAGTATGCCCCAGATAGTGGGATTGCTGACAGGTAGACACAGGCCACGCCCCCTTTCTCCACCCCTCTGCAAACGCGCCTCCTGGCACGTTCTGGGTTGTGATTAAGTCCCCTTGAATCCACGTGATAATCTGATGCAGCTCTTCACACCCTAATATAACCTTTGATACACCCAATCTAAATTACAGACTGCCATTCGCAAAACCATAGACACTCCAACACCAATAACTACATACCCACTCACTGATTCTTAGGTCTACACACACACATCCACTCACTCACCCGTACAGTCACTCATACTTATGGTCACTCAGTACAGGACTATCATATGCACTCTTACTCCTATATAGACACTCAAACACCGCCACTCATCCATAGAGGTACTCACACACCTAGTCAGTCATGCAAATAATTAAACACACTGCCATTTACTCACCTATACAGTTATACACACACCAGCTCACTTAATCATACAAATACTAGCACATTGTTACTCTCTTATATAATCACTGATACAAGCACACACTCATCCATACAGCCACTATCACAATCACTCACTCTAGCTTATAGCTATTTATATACTCCAACACACATATATACTGCCTTTCACATATGTAGTTACTCACACATGTACCACTGGGACATACATTCACTCACTAACACACTCTTACACACACTTACCCACCCATACAGTCTATCACAGATGCACTCTTGAAACCATCCACCCAGTGAATCACCCACTCACACATCTATGCACAGTCGCACACACCCCATCCACACAAACACTCAGGCACCCATACAGATACTCAGACAACAAATCAATAACTCTTATAGACACTCATGTAGCTATTCACAAACCCATGCAGCCACTTACACAGCAACAGACAGACGGATACAGACATTCACCCAGTTTAGTCACTAACCCATGCATTCAGTAAGATACGTTAAATCACTCACTTATAGAGTCAGTCACGCACCTACTAAATCATCCATACAGACACTTACACACCCACTCATTCTTCAATACGTCTTTTCCTATATATATTAAAAATATTTAAACTTTACAGAAACACACAGTCACTGGATGATGTCATCAGTGATGTCATTTGAGATGTCATCAGTGATGTCATGAGTGATGTCACTGACCATGTCATGAGTGATGTAATATGTGACGTCATCAGCAGTGCATTGCGGGCGCGAGTTATAGTTAGCTGAACTAACTATAACGGGGAATTTCACGGGTTTTGTACGAGTAAAATGTCCAACTAACTATAACTGTCCCTAAAACCTATGGTTTTTTCAGTGAATATATATATATATATTCACTGAAAAAACCATAGGTTTTAGAGACAGTTATAGTTAGTTGGACATTTCACTCGTACAAAACCCGTGAAATTCCCCCGTTATAATTAGTTCAGCTAACTATAACTCGCGCCTTCGCAATGCACTGCTGATGACATCCCATATTACATCACTCATGACATGGTCAGTGACATCACTGATGACATAACTGATGACATCTCAAATGACATCACTGATGACATCATCCACGTGATAATCTGATGCACCTCCTCACACCCTAAAATAACCTTTGATACACCCACTCTAAATTACAGACTGCCATTCGCAAAACCATAGACACTCCAACACCAATAACTACATACCCACTCACTGATTCTTAGGTCTACACACACATCCACTCACTGACCCGTACAGTCACTCATACTTACGGTCACTCAGTACAGGACTATCATATGCACTCATACTCCTATATAGACACTCAAACACCGCCACTCATCCATAGAGGTACTCACACACCTAGTCAGTCATGCAAATAATTAAACACACTGCCATTTACTCACCTATACAGTTATACACACACCAGCTCACTTACTCATACAAATACTAGCACATTCTTACGCTCTTATACAATCACTGATACAAGCACACACTCATCCATACAGCCACTCTCACAATCACACACTCTCGCTTATATATGTAAATGTAAATCCGTTTTTGTAAAGTGCAACTACTCACCCTTTACAGGTCTCAAGGCGCTGGGAACCGTCGTGGAAATTAAGTGAGCTATTGCCCAGAGTCACACGGTGCTGAGCTGCGCTGACGACGGAGCCGGGGATCGAACCGTGAACCCTGTGCTCCGAAGTCAGCTGCCCTGGCCTCTGCACCACACCTCTCCTATAGCTATTTATATACTCCAACACACATATATACTCCAACACACATATATACTGCCTTTCACATATGTAGTTACTCACACATGTACCACTGGGACATACATTCACTCACTAACACACCCATACACACTCTCACCCACCCATACAGACCATCACAGATGCACTCTTGAAACCATGCACCCAGTGAATCACCCACTCACACATCTATGCACAGAGTCGCACACACCCCACCCACACAAACACTCAGGCACCCATACAGATACTCAGACAACCAATAAATAACTCATACAGACACTCATGTAGCTATTCACAAACCCATGCAGCCGCTTACACAGCAACAGACAGACGGATACAGACATTCACACAGTTTAGTCACTAATCCATGCATTCAGTAAGATACATTTAATCACTCACTTATAAAGTTAGTCACGCACCTACTAAATCATCCATAAAGACACTTATACACCCACTCATTCTTCAATACGCCTTTCCCTATATATATTAAACATATTTAAACTTTACAGAAACACACAGTCACTGGATGATGTCATCAGTGATGTCATTTGAGATGTCATCAGTGAAGTCATCAGTGATGTCACTGACCATGTCATGAGTGATGTAATATGTGACGTCATCAGCAGTGCATTGCGGGGCGCGAGTTATAGTTAGCTGAACTAGCTATAACGGGAAATTTCACAGGTTTTGTACGAGTGAAATGTCCAACTAACTATAACTGTCCCTAAAACCTATGGTTTTTTCAGTGAATTTGTAAGGTTTTTTAAATGCTAATTTCTAACTATAACGTGCCTGAAACCTATGGTTTTTTCAGTGAATTTCAAAGGTTTTTAAATGCTAATTCCTAACTATAACATGTCTGAAACCTATGGTTTTTTTCAGTGAATTTCAAAGGTTTTGTAAATGACAATTTTTAAATGTATTAATTGTTATATTTATTTTTTTGATACTGATTTACTACATTTTTTTAAACTATTTATTTTTAGATATTGTATTTTTTAAATTACATTGTAATTACATTATACATTACATTACAAAATATACTTTTTCAGAATGATTTACTTTAGTTTAAATACTTTGCAAATAGGCAATAGACTTTTAAGTACAGTAGTTACAGTTGTTGCAATGGGCAACACAATTTCAAACACAATGCAACATTGAGTTCAATGTGAATTTCTAGTTAAATGCAATTAGTTACTTTATGGATTACTTTTCTAACCACAGGACTGGATCCTAGATTCAGTCCTGGGACATCTCCTGTAAACAGTTGAGTAAAAGCGTTTTGGTTACAGTAGTGATTTTTAAGGAATATTATTGTATTTTAAAAGTTGACACTTAGAATCTTTTTCACATAGAATCACCAATGTTATCCTATGGGAGGAAATTCACTTAGCAGGTAAGTAGTGTTATCGTTACTTTTTCTTACTCAGTGGTGGATCCTGGATCCAGCACTGGTGCATCTCCTGTAAACAGTTGAAAGAATGCGTTTAAGTCATACATGCGATTTTTAAGGAATATTTGTAGTTTGTGAAAATCGACACTTTGAAACTTTTCTGCTGAAAACCAGACAATGGATTCCTATGGAAGGAAATACAAGTTACTGGTAAGTACGGTTAGAATTACTTTTCAGGGTCAGTGCTTTGCTAAAAGATGCAGCACTGGGTTCTCTCCTGATAACAGGTGAGTAAATCGGAATTCGTAGTTCGGCTGATTTTAGAGGAATATTCTAAAGTTCCAAAACTCCACACTTAGAAGAATTTCCAAGCTGACATGCAGCACCCCTTGTGGAAAAGCAATCTGCTTTGCTTCATTGAAGCGAGAGCAGGTTTCCCTGCTCTCGCTTCAATGAAGCAAAGCAAGTTTGCAATGACAAGACGGGAGCCGCGAGGCTCCCGTACTGCCATTGCAAACAGCAGTGTCCTGGGGGTAGGAACCCCGGGACACTGCAGGAGCTGGCCCTGGGGGGTGGCGGTCCCCAGGGCCACCACAGGCTCCAGGAGGGGGGTCGCGCGGCCCCCCTCCCCACTTCTGCAAAGCCTCGGGGAGGTGGTGGTCCCCGGGGCTTCGGGGGTCCGAAACGGACCCCCATTTAAAATATTTTAGTGCCCCGGGGAGGTGGCGGTCCCCGGGGCATGTGGGGGGGCTGGAGCCCCCCCACACTGGTATTTAAAATTTAAAAAAAGAAGCCCCGGGGGTGGCGGTCCCCGGGGCTGCGGGAGGGCACAGTGCCCTCCCGCACCATTTTTATTAGAAAGCCCCGGGGGGTGGCGGTCCCCGGGGCTTGGGGGGCCTTAGAGGCCTTGTGGGACCCCCTGAGCAGACCTAGGGGGTCAGGGTGTTTCTACCCTGCCCCCTTTGTGCGTTTTGCGCACTTGTTTCTCTGCCTCGGTTCTACCGAGGGACAAAATGGCTGCCAACACTTCCTGATTTGGAGTGTTGACAGCCAATTAGCATGCAGCTCGTGATCGGGAGGGTACGCGGACCCTGCGCAGCCATAGATATATATGTGATTTTACTTTTGATTTTCTCAGCAACTACTGAACGGATTTACACCATTTAACAAAAAAGGTTCTTTCTGAACCAAGAACTACCTCTTTGCCAAATTTGGTGTAATTCCGTTCAGCAGTTCGGGCTGTAGCCGTGGCTAAAGTTTCCTATGGGAAAATGAATGGGGAAAACACGTTTTGGGACCCCCCTTTTTTCTCGGCCCCCGCTTAACGAATCACCCCGAAACTTTCAGGGTAGGAGCGGACGGAAGCGGGCCATAAAGTTTGAAAATTTCACAAAGATTCCTCAACCGACGCAAGAGTTATTTCAAATAGAATGTTGCGGATTTCCTATGGAAAATAGGTCCTAACTATAACTATCTACTGGTGACCGCCAGTAGATAATATACATATATATATATATATATATATATATATTCACTGAAAAAACCATAGGTTTTAGGGACAGTTATAGTTAGTTGGACATTGCACTCGTACAAAACCCGTGAAATTCCCCCGTTATAGTTAGTCCAGCTAACTATAACTCGCGCCCCGCAATGCACTGCTGATGACGTCACATATTACATCACTCATGACATGGTCAGTGACATCACTGATGACATCACTGATGACATCTCAAATGACATCATTGATGACATCATCCAGTGACTGTGTGTTTCTGTAAAGTTTAAATATTTTTAATATATATAGGAAAAGACGTATTGAAGAATGAGTGGGTGTGTAAGTGTCTGTATGGATGATTTAGTAGGTGCGTGACTGACTCTATAAGTGAGTGATTTAACGTATCTTACTGAATGCATGGGTTAGTGACTAAACTGGGTGAATGTCTGTATCCGTCTGTCTGTTGCTGTGTAAGTGGCTGCATGTGTTTGTGAATAGCTACATGAGTGTCTATATGAGTTATTGAATGCTTGTCTGAGTATCTGTATGGGTGCCTGAGTGTTTGTGTGGGAGGGGTGTGTGCAACTCTGTGCATAGATGTGTGAGTGGGTGATTCACTGGGTGGATGGTTTCAAGAGTGCATCTGTGATAGACTGTATGGGTGGGTAAGTGTGTGTAAGAGTGTGTTAGTGAGTGAATGTATGTCCCAGTGGTACATGTGTGAGTAACTACATATGTGAAAGGCAGTATATATGTGTGTTGGAGTATATAAATAGCTGTAAGCGAGAGTGAGTGATTGTGATAGTGGCTGTATGGATGAGTGTGTGCTTGTATCAGTGATTGTATAAGAGCGTAAGAATGTGCTACTATTTGTATGAGTAAGTGAGCTGGTGTGTGTATAACTGTATAGGTGAGTAAATGGTAGTGTGTTTAATTATTTGCATGACTGACTAGGTGTGTGAGTACTTCTATGGATGAGTGGCGGTGTTTGAGTGTCTATATAGGAGTATGAGTGCATAAGATAGTCCTGTACTGAGTGACCGTAAGTATGAGTGACTGTACAGGTGAGTGAGTGGATGTGTGCGTAGACCTAAGAATCAGTGAGTGGGTATGTAGTTATTGGTGTTGGAGTGTCTATGGTTTTGCGAATGGCAGTCTGTAATTTAGAGTGGGTGTATCAAAGGTTATATTGGGGTGTGAGGAGGTGCATCAGATTATCACGTGGATGATGTCATCAGTGATGTCATTTGAGATGTCATCAGTGATGTCATCAGTGATGTCACTGACCATGTCATGAGTGATGTAATATGTGACGTCATCAGCAGTGCATTGCGGGGCGCGAGTTATAGTTAGCTGGACTAACTATAACTGGGGAATTTCACGGGTTTTGTAAGAGTGCAATGTCCAACTAACTATAACTGTCCCTAAAACCTATGGTTTTTTCAGTGAATTTCAAAGGTTTTTTAAATGCTAATTTGTAACTATAACGTCCCTGAAACCTATGGTTTTTTCAGTGAATTTCAAAGGTTTTTAAATGCTAATTTGTAACTATAACATGTCTGAAACCTACGGTTTTTTCAGTGAATTTCAAAGGTTTTGTAAATGACAATTTTTAAATGTATTAATTGTTATATACATTTTTTTCATACTGATTTCCAAATTTTTTAGAAACAATTTTTTTTTAAATATTTTATTTTTTAAATTACATTGTAATTACATTATACATTACATTACAAAAAATACTTTCTCAGAATGAATTACTTTGGTTTAAATACTTTGCACATAGGCAATAGACTTTTAAGTACAGTAGTTACAGTTGTTGCAATGGGCAACACATTTTCAAACACAATGCAACATTCAGCTCAATGTGAATTTCTAGTTAAATGCAATTAGTTACTTTATGGATTACTTTTCTAACCACAGGACTGGATCCTAGATTCAGTCCTGGGACATCTCCTGTAAACAGTTGAGTAAAAGCGTTTTGGTTACAGTCGTGATTTTTAAGGAATATTATTGTACTTTAAAAGTTCACACTTAGAAACTTTTCTCATAGAATCACCAATGTTATCCTATGGAAGGAAATTCACTTAGAAGTTAAAAACTGTTATCGTTACTTTTTCTTACTCAGTGTTGGATCCTGGATCCAGCACTGGTGCATCTCCTGTAAACAGTTGAAAGAATGCGTTTAAGTCATACAGGCGATTTTTTAGGAATATTTGTAGTTTGTGAAAATCGACACTTTGAAACTTTTCTGCTGAAAACCAGACAATGGATTCCTATGGAAGAAAATATAAGTTACTGGTAAGTACGGTTAAAATTACTTTTCAGGGTCAGTGCTGGGCTAAAAGATGCAGCACTGGGTTCTCTCCTGATAACAGGTGAGTAAATTGGAATTCGTACTTTGGTTGATTTTAGAGGAATATTATAAAGTTCCAAAACTCCACACTTAGAAGAATTTCCAAGTGAAACCAATCAATGTTAGCCTATGAAGGAAATTCAAGTTACTGGTAAGTACGGTTAAAATTACTTTTCAGAGTCAGTGCTCGGCTAAAAGATGCAACACTGGGTTCTCTCCTGATAACAGGTGAGTAAATTGGAATTCGTACTTTGGTTGATTTTAGAGGAATATTATAAAGTTCCAAAACTCCACACTTAGAAGAATTTCCAAGTGAAACCAGTCAATGTTAGCCTATGGAAGGAAATTCAAGTTACTGGTAAGTACGGTTAAAATTACTTTTCAGGATTAGTACTGGGCTGAAAGATACAGCACTGAGGTCTCTCCTGATAACAGGTGAGTAAATCGGAATTCGTATTTCGGCTGATTTTAGAGGAATATTTTAAAGTTCCAAAACTCCACACTTAGAAGAATTTCCAAGTGAAAACAGTCAATGTTAGCCTATAGAAGGAAATTCAAGTTACTGGTAAGTAAGGTTAAAATTACTTTTCAGGACCAGTACTGGGCTGAAAGATACAGCACTGAGGTCTCTCCTTATAACAGGTGAGTAAATCGGAATTCGTATTTCGGCTGATTTTAGAGGAATATTTGTATGTTTCAAAAATCAACACTTAGAAACTTTTTCAACAAAAAGCAGGCAATGATATCCTATGGAAGGAAATTCAAGTTACTGGTAAGTACGGTTAAAATTACTTTTCAGGACCAGTACTGGGCTGAAAGATGCAGCACTGAGGTCTCTCCTTATAACAGGTGAGTAAATAGGAATTCGTATTTCGGATGATTTTAGAAGAATATTTGCACAATGGTGAAGGGAGGGGGCGGGGCCTGAGGTGACATCTGTGCAAACGCGTCCCGTGGCGCGTTTTAAGTTGGGGGATTAAGTCCCCTTGAATCCTGAGGGTCCCTAGGGGCCAACTAGCCGACCAGGAACCTCCAATATGCGCCAGGGGCTGCGTTGCAGAGATGTGTAGAGAGGCCACACCCCTTTTACACCTCTCTGCAACGCAGCTCTGTGGCGCTTTCTGGATGTACCTGTTGGGCTAGTTGGCCCCCAGGGACCCTCAGGATTGAAGGGGATTTAATTCCCCATCTTAAAACGCGCCACGGGGCCTGTTTGCACACATGTCACCTGAAGCCCCGCCCCCTCCCTTCACCACTGTGTAAATGCGCCCCGTGGCGCATTTTAAGTTGGGGAATTAAGTCCCCTTGAATCCTGAGGGTCCCCGGAGTCCAACTAGCCCACCATATACCTCCAAAAAGCACCACAGAGCTGCGTTGCAGAGAGGTGTAAAAGGGGCGTGGCCTCTGTACACCTCTCTGCAAGGCAGCCCCTGGTGCATACTGGAGGTTCCTGGTGGGCTAGTTGGCCCCCAGGTACCCCCAGTATTCAAGGGGAATCGTTCCCCCTCTGCAAACGCGCCAGGGGCGCGTTTGCAGAGTGGTGAAGGAAGGGGCGGGGCCTGCGGGCCCGATCGTTTAAAAAAAAAAAAAATGTTGTCCCCTGAAGGGGGGCTCTGTGGCCCCCCTTCCTTTTTCCAGTTTTTATGCCCTGGGGACCCCATCCCCCAGGGCCTTACCCCTTTTTTAAAATTACAAATTTAAAAAAAAAACGGGAAGGGGGCCGCGTGGCCCCCCTTCCCTGGGCCTGTATTGGCCCCGGGGACCCCATCCCCGGGGAATGGCCTCGATTTTTTTTTTTTTTTCGTAGGGAGGGGGGCTGCGTGGCCCCCTCCTCAGGCCATTTAAGGCCCCGGGGACCCCATCCCCGGGGCCGGCCTTTCCGTTTTTTTTTATTTAGTTTTTTTTTGGGGGGAGGGGGCCGCGTGGCCCCCCTCCCAAACCACTACTTGCCCCGGGGACCCCATCCCCCGGGGCTGGCCCTCTCGTTGGGGACTGTGGGGTGGTCCCCAATCCCCCACAGTCCCGCCGGCTCCCCGTGTCCTACGGGAGCCGGCATTGCTTTACACATGGGGGCAGCTAACATGCTGCTCCCCATGTGGAAAAGCAATCGGCTTTGGATATTGGAAGAGAGAGCAGGTTTCCTGCTCTCTCTTCCAATATCCAAAGCAGTTTGCAATGACAGGACGGGAGCCACGAGGCTCCCGTCCTGTCATTGCAAACAGCAGTGTCCCGGGGTAGGCACCCCGGGACACTGCAGGAGCCGGCCCTGGGGGTGGTGGTCCCCAGGGCCATCAAGGGCTCCAGGAGGGGGCCGCGCGGCCCCCTCCCATTCAGTTCACAGCCCCGGGGAGGTGGTGGTCCCCGGGGCTCTGGGGTCCGTAACGGACCCCCATATTTAAATGTTTAGTGCCCCAGGGAGGTGGCGGTCCCGGGGCGTGTGGGGGGCTGGAGCCCCCCCACACAGGTTTTTAATTAATAAAAAAAGCCCCTGGGAGGTGGTGGTCCCCGGGGCTGCGGGAGGGCTCCGAGCCCTCCCGCACCATTTTAAAAAAAAAAGCCCCGGGGGGTGGCGGTCCCCGGGGCTTGGGGGGCCCTTTGAGGCCCCCACACATTAAATGATCCCCCCCCCACCATGCCCCCGGGACTTGGGCCACCCGGGGGCAAAATACACGAGCTGCATGTTAATTGGCTGTCAGCTGGCTGTCAACATTCCGATTCAGGAAATGTTGGCAGCCATTTTGTCCCTCGGTAGAACCGAGGGACAGAAACAAGTGCGCAAAGCGCACAAAGGGGGCAGGGTAGAAACACCCTGACCCCTAGGTCTGCTCAGGGTGTCCCATAAGGACCCCTGGGCAGAAAAAGCATTTTTTTTTTTTTAAATCAGCAGGATGCGCTCAGGGTGCACGGATCCTGCCGAAAAAAAAATCGAAGAGCGGTCTCCCGCGCTTCGATTGCATTTTGCCCCGGGTGGCCCAAGTCCCGGGGGCATGGTGGGGGTGTTCAATTTATGTATGGGGGCCTCAAAGGGCCCCAAGCCCCGGGGACTGCCACCCCGGGGCTCTTTACAAATGGTGCGGGAGGGCTCTGAGCCCTCCTGCAGCCCCGGGGACCACCACCTCCCCGGGGCTTCTTTTTTAAATTAAAAACCTGTGTGGGGGCTCCAGCCCCCACATGCCCGGGGACCGCCACCTCCCGGGCACTAAACATGTTAAATATGGGGGTCCATAACGGACTCCCAAGCCCCGAGGACCACCACCTCCCGGGGCTGTGCACTGGATGGGAGGGGCCGCGCGGCCCCTCCTGGAGCCAGTGATGGCCCTGGGGACTGCCACCCCCAGGGCCGGCTCTGCAGTGTCCCGGGGTGCCTACCCGAGACACTGCTGTTTGCTATGACAGGACGGGAGCCTCGTGGCTCCCGGCCTGTCATAGCTAAACTAGTTTGCATTTTGAAGAGAGAGCAGGAAACCTGCTCTCTCTTTCAAATGCAAACCAATTGCTTTCCACATGGGGAGCAGCATGTTAGCTGCTCCCCATGAGGAAAGCAATGCCGGCTTCCGCAGGAGGCGGGGAGCCGGCTGGGACTGTGGGGGATTGGGGACCCCCACAGTCTCCAACGTGAGGCCAGGCCCCGGGGGATGGGGTCCCCGGGGCCATAAGTGGCCCGGGAGGGGGCCACGCAGCCCCCCTCCCCAAAGTTTAAAAAAAAAAAAAAATAAGGTCAAGGCCGGCCCCGGGGATGGGGTCCCCGGGGCCTTAAATGGCCTGAGGAGGGGGCCACGCAGCCCCCTCCAAATAAAAATATAAAAAAATCGAGGCCATGCCCCGGGGATGGGGTCCCCTGGGCCAATACAGGCCCAGGGAAGGGGGCCACGCGGCACCCTTCCCGTTTTTTTTAAATTTTAATTAAAAAAGAGGGGGTAAGGCCCTGGGGGATGGGGTCCCCAGGGCCTAAAGATAGGAAAAAGGAAGGGGGCCACACAGCCCCCTTCAGAGGAAAAAAACAAAAAAAACGATCGGGCCCACAGGGCCCGCAGGCCCCGCCCCCTTCCTTCACCACTCTGCAAACGCGCCCCCTGGCGCGGTTGCAGATGGGGAAGTAATTCCCCTTCAATACTGGGGGCCCCTGGGGCCAACTAGCCCACCAGGAACCTCCAGTATGCGCCAGGGGCTGCCTTGCAGAGAGGTGTACAGAGGCCACGCCCCTTTTACACCTCTCTGCAACGCAGCTCTGTGGCGCTTAATGGAGGTAGCTGGTGGGCTAGTTGCACCCCAGGGACCCTCAGGATTCAAGGGGAGTTAATCCCCGACTTAAAACGCGCCACGGGGCGCGTTGCACAGTGGTGAAGGGAGGGCGCGGGGCTTCAGGTGACATGTGTGCAAACAGGCCCCGTGGCGCGTTTTAAGATGGGGAATTAAATCCCCTTCAATCCTGAGGGTCCCTGGGGGCCAACTAGCCCAACAGGTACATCCAGAAAGCGCCACAGAGCTGCGTTGCAGAGAGGTGTAAAAGGGGTGTGGCCTCTCTACACATCTCTGCAACGCAGCCCCTGGCGCATACTGGAGGTTCCTGGTGGGCTAGTTGGCCCGTAGGGACCCTCATGATTCAAGGGGACTTAATCCCCCAACTTAAAACGCGCCACGGGCGCGTTTGCACAGATGTCACCTCAGGCCCCGCCCCTCCCTTCACCATTGTGCAAATATTCCTCTAAAATCTGCCGAACTACGAATTCCGATTTACTCACCTGTTATCAGGAGAGACCTCAGTGCTGTATCTTTCAGCCCAGTACTGGTCCTGAAAAGTAATTTTAACCGTACTTACCAGTAACTTGAATTTCCTTCCATAGGCTAACATTGACTGGTTTCACTTGGAAATTCTTCTAAGTGTTGAGTTTTGGAACTTTAAAATATTCCTCTAAAATCAGCCGAAATACGAATTCCTTTTACTCACCTGTTATCAGGAGAGACCTCAGTGCTGCATCTTTCAGCCCAGTACTGATCCTCAAAAGTAATTTTAACCGTACTTACCAGTAACTTGAATTTCCTTCCATAGGATATCATTGCCTGCTTTTTGCTGAAAAGTTTCTAAGTGTTGATTTTTGAAACATACAAATATTCCTCTAAAATCAGCCGAAATACGAATTTCGATTTACTCACCTGTTGTCAGGAGAGACCTCAGTGCTGCATCTTTCAGCCCAGTACTGGTCCTGAAAAGTAATTTTAACCGTACTTACCAGTAACTTGAATTTCCTTCCATAGGCTAACATTGACTGGTTTCACTTGGAAATTCTTCTAAGTGTGGAGTTTTGGAACTTTATAATATTCCTCTAAAATCAGCCGAAATACGAATTCCGATTTACTCACCTGTTATCAGGAGACACCTCAGTGCTGCATCTTTCAGCCCAGTACTGATCCTCAAAAGTAATTTTAACCGTACTTACCAGTAACTTGAATTTCCTTCCATAAGATATCATTGCCTGCTTTTTGCTGAAAAAGTTTCTAAGTGTCGATTTTTGAAATATACAAATATTCCTCTAAAATCAGCCGAAATACGAATTCCGATTTACTCACCTGTTATAAGGAGAGACCTCAGTGCTGCATCTTTTAGCCCAGCACTGACCCTGAAAAGTAATTTTAACCGTACTTACCAGTAACTTATATTTTCTTCCATAGGAATCCATTGTCTGGTTTTCAGCAGAAAAGTTTCAAAGTGTCGATTTTCACAAACTACAAATATTCCTTAAAAATCGCCTGTATGACTTAAACGCATTCTTTCAACTGTTTACAGGAGATGCACCAGTGCTGGATCCAGAATCCAACACTGAGTAAGAAAAAGTAACGATAACAGTTTTTACCTGCTAAGTGAATTTCCTTCCATAGGATAACATTGGTGATTCTATGAGAAAAAGTTTCAAAGTGTCAACTTTTAAAATACAATAATATTCCTTAAAAATCACGACTGTAACCAAAACGCTTTACTCAACTGTTTACAGGAGATGTACCAGGACTGAATCTAGGATCCAGTCCTGTGGTTAGAAAAGTAATCCATAAAGTAACTAATTGCATTTAACTAGAAATTCACATTGAGCTGAATGTTGCATTGTGTTTGAAAATGTGTTGCCCATTGCAACAACTGTAACTACTGTACTTAAAAGTCTATTGCCTATGTGCAAAGTATTTAAACTAAAGTAATTCATTCTGAGAAAATATTTTTGTAATGTAATGTATAATGTAATTACAATGTAATTTAAAAAATAAAATATGTAAAAAATATTGTTTCTAAAAATGTAGTAAATCAGTATGAAAAAAATTAATATAACAATTAATACATTTAAAAATTGTCATTTACAAAACCTTTGAAATTCACTGAAAAAACCGTAGGTTTCAGACATGTTATAGTTAGGAATTAGCATTTAAAAAACCTTTGAAATTCACTGAAAAAAACCATAGGTTTCAAATATGTTATAGTTAGAAATTAGCATTTAAAAAACCTTTGAAATTCACTGAAAAAACCATAGGTTTTAGGGACAGTTATAGTTAGTTGGACATTTTACTCGTACAAAACCCGTGAAATTCCCCGTTATAGTTAGTTCAGCTAACTATAACTCGCGCCCCACAATGCACTGCTGATGACGTCACATATTACATCACTCATGACATGGTCAGTGACATCACTGATGAAATCACTGATGACATCTCAAATGACATCACTGATGACATCATCCACGTGATAATCTGATGCAGCTCTTCACACCCTAATATAACCTTTGATACACCCAATCTAAATTACAGACTGCCATTCGCAAAACCATAGACACTCCAACACCAATAACTACATACCCACTCACTGATTCTTAGGTCTACACACACACATCCACTCACTCACCCGTACAGTCACTCATACTTATGGTCACTCAGTACAGGACTATCATATGCACTCTTACTCCTATATAGACACTCAAACACCGCCACTCATCCATAGAGGTACTCACACACCTAGTCAGTCATGCAAATAATTAAACACACTGCCATTTACTCACCTATACAGTTATACACACACCAGCTCACTTAATCATACAAATACTAGCACATTGTTACGCTCTTATATAATCACTGATACAAGCACACACTCATCCATACAGCCACTATCACAATCACTCACTCTAAACATAGCTATTTATATACTCCAACACACATATATACTGCCTTTCACATATGTAGTTACTCACACATGTACCACTGGGACATACATTCACTCACTAACACACTCTTACACACACTTACCCACCCATACAGTCTATCACAGATGCACTCTTGAAACCATCCACCCAGTGAATCACCCACTCACACATCTATGCACAGTCGAACACACCCCATCCACACAAACACTCAGGCACCCATACAGATACTCAGATAACAAATCAATAACTCTTATAGACACTCATGTAGCTATTCACAAACCCATGCAGCCACTTACACAGCGACAGACAGACGGATACAGACATTCACCCAGTTTAGTCACTAACCCATGCATTCAGTAAGATACGTTAAATCACTCACTTATAGAGTCAGTCACGCACCTACTAAATCATCCATACAGACACTTACACACCCACTCATTCTTCAATACGTCTTTTCCTATATATATTAAAAATATTTAAACTTTACAGAAACACACAGTCACTGGATGATGTCATCAGTGATGTCATTTGAGATGTCATCAGTGATGTCATCAGTGATGTCACTGACCATGTCATGAGTGATGTAATATGTGACGTCATCAGCAGTGCATTGCGGGGCGTGAGTTATAGTTAGCTGAACTAACTATAACAGGGGAATTTCACGGGTTTTGTACGAGTAAAATGTCCAACTAACTATAACTGTCCCTAAAACCTATGGTTTTTCAGTGAATATATATATATATATTCACTGAAAAAACCATAGGTTTTAGGGACAGTTATAGTTAGTTGGACATTTCACTCGTACAAAACCATAGAAATTCCCCGTTATAGTTAGTTCAGCTAACTATAACTCGCGCCCTCATAATGCACTGCTGATGACGTCACATATTACATCACTCATGACATGGTCAGTGACATCACTGATGACATCACTGATGACATCTCAAATGACATCACTGATGACATCATCTCATGTGACTGTGTGTTTCTGTAAAGTTTAAATATGTTTAATATATATAGGGAAAGGCGTATTGAAGAATGAGTGGGTGTATAAGTGTCTGAATGGATGATTTAGTACGTGCGTGACTGACTCTATAAGTGAGTGATTAAACGTATCTTACTGAATGCATGGGTTAGTGACTAAACTGTGTGAATGTCTGTATCCGTCTGTCTGTTGGTGTGTAAGCGGCTGCATGGACTTTCTGAATAGCTACATGAGTGTCTACATGGGTTATTGATTGGTTGTCTGAGTATCTGTATGGGTGCCTGAGTGTTTGTGTGGGTGGGGTGTGTGTGACTCTGTGCATAGATGTGTGAGTTGGTGATTCACTGGGTGCATGGTTTCAGAGTGCATCTGTGATGGACTGTATGGGTGGGTGAGTGTGTGTATGGGTGTGTTAGTGAGTGAATGTATATCTCAGTGGTACATGTGTGAGTAACTACATATGTGAAAGGCAGTATATATGTGTGTTGGAGTATATAAATGGCTATAAGTGAGAGTGTGTGATTGTGAGTGGCTGTATGGATGAGTGTGTACTTGTATCAGTGATTGTATAAGAGCGTAAGAATGTGCTAGTATTTGTATGAGTAAGTGAGCTGGTGTGTGTATAACTGTATAGGTGAGTAAATGGGTGTGTGATTAAGTTTTTTGCATGACTGACTAGGTGTGTGAGTACCTCTATGGATGAGTGGCGGTGTGTGAGTGTTTATATAGGTGTATGAGTGCATATGATAGTCCTGTACTGAGTGACGTAAGTATGAGTGACTGTACGGGTGAGTGAGTGGATGTGTGTGTAGACCTAAGAATCAGTGAGTGGGTATGTAGTTATTGGTGTTGGAGTGTCTATGGTTTTGAGAATGGCAGTCTGTAATTTAGAGTGGGTGTATCAAAAGTTATATTAGGGTGTGAGAAGATGCATCAAATTATCACATGGATGATGTCATCAGTGATGTCATTTGAGATGTCATCAGTGATGTCATCAGTGATGTCACTGACCATGTCATGAGTGATGTAATATGTGACGTCATCAGCAGTGCATTGCGGGGCGCGAGTTATAGTTAGCTGAACTAACTATAACGAGGGAATTTCTATGGTTTTGTACGAGTGAAATGTCCAACTAACTATAACTGTCCCTAAAACCTATGGTTTTTTCAGTGAATTTCTAAGGTTTTTAAATGCTAATTTCTAACTATAACGTGTCTGAAACCTATGGTTTTTCAGTGAATTTCAAAGGTTTTTAAATGCTAATTTCTAACTATAACGTGCCTGAAACCTATGTTTTTCAGTGAATATATATATATATATATATATATTACCTACTGGCGGCCGCCAGTAGGTAGTTATAGTCAGGACCTATTTTCCATAGGAAAAGCATTTTTGTTTTCCCAATAACTTTAGCGTCGTTTGACGAATCTTCGTGAAATTTTCAAAACTAGCGGGGCACTCCGGTCAGCACCTGTCTTGAAAGTTTCAGGGTGATTTGCCAAGCGGGGGCCGAGAAAAAAGGGGGTCCCAAAACGTGTTTTCTCAATGTTAATTTCCATAGGGAACTTTAGACACGGCTACAGCCCGAACTGCTGAACGGAATTACACCAAATTTGGCAAAAAGGTAGCCCTTGGTTCAGAAATAGTCTTTTTTTTTAAATGGTGTAAATCCATTCAGTAGTTCCTGAGAAATTCAAAAAATAGAGGTTGGAAAATCAATTTCCCATAGGAAACTTTAGCCAAGGCTACAGCCCGAACTGCTGAACGGAATTACACCAAATTTGGCAAAGGTAGTCCTTGGTTCAGAAAGAGCCCTTTTTTAAATGGTGTAAATCTGTTCAGTAGTTTTGAGATATTAAAGGAAAACATCTTTATATATCTGGGCGGGACCTAACTACACAAGCACAAGCTTGGCTCTAATTGGCTGCCAACACTTCAATCCAGGAAGTGTTGGCAGCCATCTTGGTGCAATGCTTTTAGGTCTCGCCTAGCGATGCAGCGCATGCGCTGCTCAGCTTGGCGAGATCTATTGTTGTCGATTTTTCTTCAGAAGAAGAACACTACCCCCAGCATGACCCCCTACACTACCCAAACACAACTGCACTACCCTAAAACACTACCCCCAGCATGACAGCATGACCCCCTACACTACCCAAACACCACTGCACTACCCTAAAACACTACCCCCAGCATGACCCCCTACACTACCCAAACACCAATGCACTACCCTAAAGCCTAAAACACTGCCCCCAGCATGACCCACTACACTACCCAAACACTACTGTACTATCCTAAATCCTAAAACACTACCCCCAGCACGACCCCCTACACTACCCAAACACCACTGCACTACCCTAAAACCTAAAACACTACCCCAGCACGACCCCCTACACTACACAACCACCACTGCACTACCCTAAACACTACCCCCAGCACAACCCCCTATACTACCCAAACACCACTGCACTACCCTAAACCCTAAAACACTACCCCCAGCACGACCCCCTACACTACACAAACACCACTGCACTACCCTAAACCTAAAACACTACCCCCAGCACGACCCCTACACTACCCAAGCACCACTGCACTACCCTAAACCCAAAACACTACCCCCAGCACAACCCCCTACACTACCCAAACACCACTGCACTACCCTAAACCCTAAAACACTACCCCAGCACGACCCCTACACTACACAAACACCACTGCACTACCCTAAACCTAAAACACTATCCCAGCATGACCCCTACACTACCCAAACACCACTGCACTACCTAAACCTAAAACACTACCCCCAGCATGACCCCCTATACTACCCAAACACCACTGCACTACCCTAAACCCTAAAACACTACCCCAGCACGACCCCTATACTACACAAACACCACTGCACTACTGTAAACCCTAAAACACTACCCCAGCATGACCCCCTACACTATACAAACTCCACTGCATGACCCTAAACCCTAAAACACTATCCCCAGCACGACCCCTACACTACCCAAACACCACTGCACTACCCTAAACCCTAAAACACTACCCCCAGCACAGCCCCCTACACTACACAAACACCACTGCACTACCCTAAACCCTAAAACACTACCCTCAGCACGACCCCTACACTACCCAAACACCACTGCACTACCCTAGACCCTAAAACACTACCCCCAGCACTACCCCCTACACTACCCAAACACCACTGCACTACCTAAACCCTAAAACACTACCCCCAGCACTACCCCCTACACTATACAAACACCACTGCACTACCTAAACCCTAAAACACTACCCCAGCATGACCCCTACACTACACAAACACCACTGCACTACCCTAAACCCTAAAACACTACCCCATCATGACTCCTACACTACCCAAACACCACTGCACTACCCTAAACCTAAATCTACCCCAGCACGATCCCCTACACTACCCAAACACCACTGCACTACCCTAAACCCTAAAACACTACCCCCAGAATAACCCCTACACTACACAAACACCACTGTACTACCCTAAACCCTAAAACACTACCCCCAGCATGACCCCTACACTACACAAACACCACTGCTCTACCTTAAACACTAAAACACTACCCCAGCATGACCCCCTACACTACCCAAACACCACTGCACTACCCTAAACCCTAAAACACTACCCCCAGCACAACACCCTACACTACACAAACACCACTGCACTACCCTAAACCCTAGAAAAGTAACCACCACCCCTTGCCTAATCCCCCTTACCTCTCACTCCTCATGGTTCCTCTCTCCTCGTGGTTCCTGCTTCACGTCGTCTCTGAGGGGCGGCGCACGTCATTGTGAGGAAACGGAATAGCCTCTGTTTCCTTACAATGACGTGGAACGTCTACATTTTTTAGAATGCAATGTCATTTACCATACAAACCTTTACAACTAAATTTGATGTAAACGCATGCGTGGTAAATGACTATGCGTTTTAAAAAAATGCATAGTAATGACTTCGCGATGTACAAACCATGCATGGTAATGCATGCGTTGTAATGGTATCGCAAAGTAAAGAAGTCGTTGTAACGGCTGTTTACCCATCGAAGCTGGCCCCTGTTCTTCAGTGAGTCGTTTATTTGATAAATTAGGAGGAAGGAATGTGTTTTTTTACCGAAAAGTGCATTCCTGGCTGTTGTATTGTGAAAGTGTCCGCGTGGCCTGGTTTCACTTCCGGTGAGAGAGTGGAAGAGTCTGTTTGGATCTAAAGGAGTTCTGTTGTTGGACGGGGCCGGCGTGACACGTCATCAGAAAACACAGCTATTGGAAAGCGTCCTCCCCGAAGTGTGGAGCAGTGCCATGAGAGGTCAACGAGTGTGTGTCCCACCGCAGTATGACCGTACCGCGTGACCCATGTGCCACCTCCAGGGTACGGGAGGCAGAAGCGGCATCCATCGCAGGTCCTCTTGAAGACCGCTGTAGCACTAATTCTACATTTTGGAACTAGGGCAAAGACTGTCAGCTTTGAAGTCCGTCGTCACTCACTGGACTGTCCTGAACTAATAGGGAAGTCCGAATGAATATTTAAATGGGGGCATTGAAAAGAAAAGAAATAATTTGCACTGAAGGCATTGAAAAGGCGAGAACGCCGAAACCGGTATGCCTGGAAATCAAGAATAAAAATGATTTGAAGAAGCGAGAGTCCGTGGAGTGCGTTGTAAAATCCCTTTGGGGGAGTTGGTGAGAAATGTAACTGCGTGTACAAGCCACTAACACGCCAACGGCACCCGCCCGCAAGTTGTTCGGCGGCAAGTGGCGTTTGTTGGGAAATATATATATATATGTATATATACAGACATATATATATATTTTTATTGCCTACAGGCGATCACCAGTAGGTAGTTATAGTTAGGACCTAGTTTCTATAGGAAATGCATTTTTTGACTTGCCTGTAACTTTGGTGTCATTTGACTAATCTTCAAGACATTTTAAAAAAAAGTGTGAAAGTAGGTTCTGTGTGTCATGGAAAGTTGGGGGGTGATCAGCGCAGTGGGGACCAAAAAATAGGGGCAAAAAATAAGGGTGCGTTTGTAATGTTAATTCCCATAGGAACGGGTTGTGGAACCTGCAGCCCGAACCGCTGGACGGAATTACACCAAATTTGGCAGAAAGTAGATATTGTTACGCAGATTGTGCCTTTTGTTATTTGGAGCAAATCCGTTCAGTACTTTTTGCGAAATTTAAGCTGAAAATTATAGTGATATCTCTGGCTGCGGATATTTTGCGACAGTTTCGCGATTAATCGCGAATGTGTGCACCATCATGAATGCTCTGATTGGCTGGATGCAACCTGAACAGAAATGTGCCGCTGCCATTTTATTGATTGGCAATGGTTCCCGGGGCTGAATATTTCTGTGAAAGCTATCATAATGGGTCAGGGTGGAGGTACTCTGACCCCATGTTTCAGACATATAAGTGTTAGTGACACAAGTTATGTGTCCAAAATTGATTTTTTTATCACGTGCAATATTTGCGACGACGCCGTGATCGCCAGTGCGGCCCCTGTGTACCGTTGCGGGGATGTCGCAACTGTCACTGCAACACCGCAAATATCGGTGGAAATATAAATAAATATATCAGTGAATCATTTATTCACATTGTTTTATATTGAGATTCTGATAAATGTTTTTATAGAGTTATTTAGGGAGTGATTTATCTAGTGTGATAGTTAGAATTAATTATATAGGTATAATTTTTTAATGTGGTGGTGGCTATTGAATTTCTGCTTTTGCTTTGTGTTTTCGTGATGTATCCACAGGGTCGCAGGTACCCACGTCATCGCAACCCCCTTTGTCAATGCGAAAACAGAAAATAGGCTTTAGAGATGGTTGTTCTAGAAATGCACAAGAAAAACATGAGTTTGAAGTGCACAGTAATAATCTCCTAGGGGCCCAATTCACAGAGGTAAAATGAGACGAAATTCTAACTTTACGACTTTCGGTATTCACAAAGGGCATTTACTACTCTTAAATGCCCTTTGTGAATACCAAAAGTCATAAAGTTCAACTTTTGGTATTCACGAAGGGCATTTATGAGTAGTAAATGCCCTTTGTTAATACCGAAAGTCATAAAGTTAGACTTACGTCTCATTTTATCTTTGTGAATCAGGCCCTAGTGTGCAAAATACTTTAATATCTGTGCATATATGTGTTTTTCACTTTATGGAAAAGGCGGGATCGTCGCAGTAACGGCATCGATGCGACTTCCTGAATAACTGCGAAAATGGAAAATAGGTCTTAAAAATTGATTTTAAAGAAACTTAGCACACAAACATGAGTTTTAACATGTTTTTAAAGAAGCATGTATATAGTGATATGTGTAGCGCAATGTTTAAAATGGATTTTTTGTTAATATTTTTGTATGTTCTTATGGTGGTTGAATGTCTGCTTTTGTTTTGCGATTTCACGATGTATTCGTGACGATCGCGACGTTGTCGCGAAGAGTCTCAAAAACTAAAAAAAAAGATCTTCATAAAGAAAATGAACAATATTTTGAGTACTAGGGAGGATCTAACAAGAGCCTTTGTGTTGATTGTGTATATATGACAGCTACACATATGACCGGATGCAGAGTTTCAGGTTACTTAGAAACACCCTGTTCCCTTCGTCTGTAAAATGCAACATCATTTCTATAAATTCCATGCATGTCAAAATGCAGATTGTTGTTATAGACACAGCCCATGCGATGGTCTCTGAGGAATTCAGAAACGGTTTTATTAACATGTTTCCTGGCTTTGTCAATCTATGGACAGAATTGATTTGACCACATCCATTTCTGTTTTTGGCATATATTAGAGTACACCAAGACAGTGTGAGGGAAAAGTGAGATCAGTTCTGCAAAGTTATCTTTCATTAGGATTGCCAGCCCTACCCCAGTCAATATGCCTGGGTCATTGACACCACTGTGCACAATCATGAGGTGAGGAGCTTGGCAATCCACAATGGTTTTACCCAAAGCCAGCGACTGATGAAACTTTAACCCTCTCTGGCCAAACCAAGTAATCTCCACATTTGGCAAACGCAAGTCACTGTAAATACCTCTGTTTTTTGCAGCCTCTTTAGCCCAATAGACATAGCTGTGGCCGACAATCCACACTCTAAGTATGTTGAAATGAAGGAGCAATAGCAGTCAGGAGATGGCTGGAGCTGAATGAGGTACTTTTCCAAATGAAAAGCAGTTAAAATGGAGGTGTTTTCTTTTTTTTAAAAAAGATATATTTCATTGGATGCTGTCAGCATGTAGGTGAATAAAAGTAGGTAGTGTGTTGCATGCAATAGCTAGAAGTCCTATTATTGGCTGTTGTTTAAAAAAAAGAAATGTAATACAGACATGGATATGCTTTTGAATCTGTGGAGTAAACCACACCTGCTGTATCTCATTTGGAAGTAGCATGTTCCTTCTAGAATGTGCTGTGAACTTGTGACCTACTGGTTCTACTGGGTTGCTAGATACACTAAGCTAAGAGTGTATTGGGGGAAGGGTGTTAAAGAGACAGAACATTGTTTTTAAAGTTGAGGATTTATGACATAAACTTTAATTTCCAATTGAGGACTATGTAATAAACTGTTGTGCAGTATCTTAATTAAAAAAAACGGAAGCTAAATATAGGTTTTGACTTCCGTTTTTTTTGCGATTACTCCGGATTTTCGCGATTACTCCGCGATCATCGCGAAAAACCCATCGACACACTGAGACAGGAACCTCATTTTGAAAGAGAGGGAAAGGGTTAACAGATGCTAACCATTCACAAATGGAGATAGAATAGTCTAAAATGAAAGTCATAATTTCATGTTCTGCATTTCTCATGATGATAGAGTGGAAAGTTGAAGAGGTTGCCATTTTATGGTTGCTTTGTATGAGAGTGGTGTACCATTCTTGTGCTTAGTTTTTACAAATCCTAACTGTGTCAAAACTAGTTAAAAAAGAGCTAAAACAATATAATCTGCTGACTCAATTCACATGTATGTGCATAACCTTTTAGTTATTTAAAAAAAATTACATTAGAAATGAAGATGTATATATGGGAGTTTGATAAAAAAACAGTATCAGAGTGATAAGAAAAAATATATGAGATGAACTGTATATATCAGAGTGTATGTGTTTAAGATGTTAGTACAAAATGTTTTGGGAAGTAAGAAAAAAATAAATTAGTGCCCCTTTATTCCATTGTGTAGTTTTTAGAAAAATAACAGTATAGTATTTTTCAAAGTTGTAATGAGGAATGTATTTAAAACTAAGAATGTTTTAAGTGTCTAAGCATCATGTGCAGAATAGATGCATCTATGTTATTTGCATTCTGGGAGTTGTAGTACTTTTGGTCACATTATTAAACAGGAGTAGTGTAGTTACAAGTAAAACAAGAAAATGTTCTGCACCTGTATATATATTATAAAGTAATAATATTTGTCAGGTATGTATTAGGAAGTGTTTGTCAATGTGGGTTTTTCACTTGTTTGAGTGATTTGCATATGCTTAGATGGTGTGATTTTTTTTGTGTGGTTGCAGATAGTTATATGTACGGTAGCACTCATGAGTTTATTTAAAGATGTAGAGAACTATATATTTTTTTTAAGATGGCTTGAAGGTGTATAGCTATTATGGAATTTCATATATGTTTACATGGCGATCTATGTTCTTTAAGGCTAATGAAAAATTCATGTCTGTTGTAAGGGTGGTGTATTTCTTTAAACATGCTCTGTTTAAAATTGAGTAGAGTTTATAGTGCAGAATGTCTGTTGATATTTCTTGTGCTACCTTCATTTGGTGTGTAACTTTTCTATGAGAAATGCTGAATATATGTTTTAATATATGTTTTAAACACACAAGAAAATGCCATTAACACCTTGGCTTCGCGCGAATTCCGCCGCGGTGCTGGACATTCCATTCTTGGGCGTGGTTCGGATGGCCCCCGGCCGTTGTGCGCACACGCCCACCGTGACTCATGACGGCCGGGGTTCGTCATGAGCATCAAAGGGGTTAAGAAATGGTTTTGTGCTTTGAAAAGTGAGATTTGTTGTTTTCAGTTTTAGAAACTTACTGATGCACGTGCATGCTGAGTAACAGAGGCATGTATACAATTATATGTGAAGTGTGATATCTATGCTTTTCTGACACTTAGGTCATTCAAAAAGGAAAGATACACTAAAACAGATAGTTTGAAACTGTCAGAAGGAGTTAAACAATGGGTTACAGATATAGTCCCAACTGTTATGTAGCTAACTGCAATGGAGATGCTTACAGTCATCCAAGCAATACTCAGGCACTCATCCAATCACTCAGCCACTACTCAGGCAGTTATCGAATCACTCAAGCACTATGTACGCACTTATTCCATCACCCAGGCACTACACATGCACTCTTCCAATCACAGAGGCACTAATTATGTACTCATTGAACTACGCAGACAACACCCATGCATTCATCCAGTCACCCAGGCACTAACCATTCAATCTGCCAGGTGCGATGTATGCACTTAAACAATGACATACTCACTATGCATGCTCTGAATAAATCACGTATATACTATGCATGTAGTCCTGTTATCACCCAGGGACTAGAGTAGAACTCATTTAATCATCCAACCACTATCTATGCATGTATTAAATAATTGAAGCATTAGTTATGTACTTATCTAATCATTCAGGCAGTACTCATGCACTCATCCAAACACCCAGATAGTAGCAATAAAGTCCTGAGAATACACAGGCACTAACTATGCAGATATAGAACCACTGATGTAGTTCCTACATACTCAGGGAATCATCCAGACACTACCTATATTCTGAGGGAATCACCTATCACAGGCACTATCTATACACTCATCCAATCAACCAGGGAGTATTGTTGTACTCAACCACAAACACATGTATTTACAAGTTTTAGTGAGTAATATGTACTCTTTTAGAACCATCTGGTGAATTATATATGTAACCTGTCATACACTGTTTGTATGTACTCAGAAGAATCAGTGAGCTATATGCCGTGATACAGAGTAATGTGCAGATTTTTATATGCTGTGTTTCTCAAAATTTAAATCTGCACATCTAAGTAGAAAAGTACTGAAACACTAAATCTACCAGTGACACAGTGTTAGAGAGGCACAGAATTAGCTCTTATGTTGTGTTTTCGTATTTACAGTATTGAGGCACTCTATGTACTTTTACACTTTGGTTGATGTTCATTTTAAAATTTACTACAAAAGGGATAAAGTGGTCTTTTTCCGTGTACAAGTGAGAACTGAGATATGGTGTAGCAGCTGTGTTGTAGGAGAGGGTGCTATAATATTAAAGGATAACGAACAAATTACGTTTTTGGGTTTGGTTTGGGTTTAGAACATTGAAGTAAGTGCTTGTAGTTATGTAGCTAGATTTATCTGTAGATTTAAAACTGCAACCTAACATAAAAATTGTTTTTGTAGTATGTGTATGCCAGTAGTAAAGTAGTTGGTACATTGGCTAGAATAAAAATTGAAATATACTTTTTATTGTTTTACAGAACAATATCTGCATAACTACAGACAGAATGCCTACAAAATCTCGGAGGAAAAAGGAAAAGAAGCAACTACAGTATCTATGCAGAACTGAGACACAAAATAGGCAAAATGAAGAAAAAGTGGTGAAAGAAAAAAGAGTTACTGGTTAAAGAACAAAGTAATTTCTTAAAAATATATGTGGGCATTTCTAAAGATTACAAAATAATGAAAATAAAATTCAAACCATGAGAAAGAATAACAGTGGACAAAATCTATATAACAAGAACAGGAAAGAATGTAACAAAGATGGACACACCTTAACCAGGAGACAGAAGCAGTTTAAGGAAATCAGAGCCAGGATGTTTCACATTAGAGTAGTTATAAATCTACTGAGAACTATGAAAAAGCATGGAGGAAGAAGAGAGGCACTGAAGCAGAAAGAACGAGTTAAGAGAGTGGTTGATAAGGCCTTTGCTTTGAAGAGGCAGCTTTTAATTTTGATTATAAATAGAATGAAGACTCTTGACAAAATGGTGTTGTGCATGAGGAGACAAAACCCGAAGAAAAGATTAGTGAATAGAAGTAACTTTTGTACAGTTTAGTGGACAATGGATACATACTTCTAGTACAGAGCCTTTCTTTAATGAAGAAAGCTATCTCCAGGATAATAGATTAGTTCATTCTATTGTTTAAAGAGGACGATGTTATGAAATGAAGAATGGCACTCCTATAGCGAAAGAGGTGATGGTACCTAGAAATGTAGAACAAGTTATTAGAGAAAAGGTACAAGGAAGGCAGAGTCATGTTCCTGTATACAAATGGAATAGTAGTAGTGTTTGTAGTAATCAACAGCAATCAATTGATATATTAAGGAAAGTTCTACGTATCTTTTCAAGGCGAAGTTTAAAGCACAAAATAGGATACTTTACAAGGATTGGATCCTTGCAAGATTAGAAAGCATACAGATTTGTAGGAACACTCACTAGCTTGTTCATCAAAAAACGTGTACCTTTCATCATTTCTGGAAGTTAGCTGTACATCACGCAACAATGTGAACTTTAGTTAAGAGGCTGTACTATGTGAAAACTCCTGTTTTATGTTTAGGAAAAATAAAAAGAGAACTTTTGCATGGTACTGTGGCAGACATAGAAAATGTTTGTGATGATGTGCAGTTTTGTTTCTTTGGTGCTGAGCAGGATTCTAGAGAAAATAAAGAGTTGTTAAGAGGAGGAGTTGCAGAACAGGACACAGATATTACAGTTGATAGAAGAGATTACAAAATTTGACACAATGTGGTCTTAAAAAACAGAGTATGTTTGAATATGTTGTTGACACACTCACTACAAGATTCAAATATGAACAGTTGACTTGTATTTAAAAAGTGAAAAAGAAAATAATGATAACTAGCAAAAGTTTGCTGTGTATTTATTTGTAGAGGAACACTTTTACTTGTCCATACGGCAAGTTATATGTGAGTACTGTTACAATAAATTAGAAGTTAATAAAATGACTGCTAATGCAGAAAAACTATGAAGGGCCAAAAATTTAAAACATTTATGATTCTTTGCAGCATTGTGAAGGGCTGTTATGGGCTGCTCTCCAGCACTCACTACAACTCCACAATCCATGCAGTATGATGCCATCCATGAAAACTCCGGAGCCAGATCTTAAAGTTGTGATTAGACCTCTGAAGGGACTCTCTGGCCTGGTGTTGTTGCAGCTGCTATTGAAGTTGAGGGTCCTTCAGCCTCACGTTGTCTTCTTGCTGCTTTTAGACAATTGTCATGGTATGTTTTTAGATGGTAAAGCATGGACGTAGTCCCACAAGAATATTTTTTATTTGTACCCCTTGACAATGTCTTGTCACATATTGTGCATTATGCAAATTTGGTGACTGCTATTGATTCTCCTGACGGAATCCTGAAGAAATCACAGGCAATGCTTGATTTCTTCTGGGGAGGCCCCTCATCTCCAGAGTCACCAGAATCCACCTTTGGACTTCCTGGTCCACCTGCTGTTCCACCTGATCTCCCTCTTCTGGCTGGGTTGCCAAAATAAGCAGAAAAACTCTCCAACAAATGCTAGTGAGCTGCTCAAAATGAACTCCTCTTAAAGAATGTTCAAGATAGATAAATGGGCGTGTTCTTCCTATTCTTATAGTTGAAAAGTGTATCATCCAATCATATTCTTGTTGTTTTTGTTAAATGCATTGTTAAAATAAGGTTAAACCAATATGTTACTAAACAGCTAGACTCAAACTTTGTGTAAAATATGTCTATATATCTGTTTTCCACTTTGACTTTTGTATTCATGACTACTGACATCATTACGACCTCGATGTTGCTGTGAAGAACGAAAATGCGTTTTTGATGTAGTTTTTTCGACAAATGAATAAAAAGGGGAAAGTTAAATTAATGTCTTACTAAACAGCTTGACTCAAACGTTATGTAAAATATGTCTATATATGTGTTTTAGACTTTGTGAAAAACACGCGGTATTCGCTGTGTGTCCTTGGCAATATCGACGTTGGCGTGAAAATAAAAAATATCTTCAAATAAGATTATTAATGTACTTTTGAAATAAATAGATGACAAATACAACAATAAGTGGTGCACCATGCAGATGTAATGTTCAATATGTAATTATAAAAAAAAGATACAGGGATGTTATAGTAATGAAATAGAATTTAAAAAGTTTGAAATCCTCTGAAAAAACGAAAGGTTACAGAGACGTTAGAGTTAGCAATTAGTATTTAAAAAACCTTACAAATTCATTGAAAAAACCCAAAGGTTACAGGGACGCTATAGTTAGGAAATTGAATTTAAAAACCTTAGAAATTCATTGAAAGAACCAGGGACGTTAAAGTTAGGCTGACATTTCATTCGTACAAAACCAGAGAAATTCAGCAGTTATAGTTAGCTGAGCTAACTATAACTCGAGCTCCCACAATGCACTGCTTATGACCTCACATATTACATCACTCATGACATGGTCAGTGACATCACTCTTGACATCTCAAATGATATCACTGATGAGATCATCCAGTGACTGCGAGTGTTTTAACAAGTTTATGACTGTTAAATATATGTACCAAGGTGTATTGGTGAATCAGTGGGTGTATGAGTGACTATATGGAGGATTCAGTGGGTGCAAGACTGACTGTATAAGTGAGTGATTACATGTCTCAGTGAATGTATAGGAGCATTTGGAATGCTTGCTTTTGTGATAGCCTCTAAGAATGGAATGGGAGTAACAACAATAATAAGTTTGCCTCGTGCAAGTGGCCTTTCTTTAATTATAATCATCAATCACCACAAAGAAACAAGAGCGAACTGGGTATTGCTAATTAAGCAGAAATAGCGTTCACAAGGAACTCATTTGAATTAATTTATAACATTTCTTGCAAGGAGTAATATATCTTGCGTGATTGAAGCAGAAACAGAAAAAATGCAAAATGAAACCTAATTCAATTAGGCATATCAATTTTGTAGCAACATTTATGTAGAAACCCACAGAACAATTCTTTTAGCTGTACTCACTTCAGACGCAATATTGTGGCTGAAAAAAACATTGGAAATATCCATGGTTGTTTGAAATTTTTTATGGACTATATTATTTATAAGTGCCATACTGTTTGTATTTTGTAATGGAAAAGTACATGCATGACTATTTAAATGGCTACAGTCCATGACTATAGTATATGAAGGATCCAGTTCTAAGACAGGATAAAGAGGGTAATTCATTTGTGAGACACAAAGTTCAATTACTCCCTTGTACTCTAATTGTGAGAGTATATCTCTAACAGGTACTTTAGCATCCCGTTTTATTTGGTATTGTGGTTGCATTTGTGGGCTGTACTGTATGGGTATTACATGATAAGGAATATCCTTATCCCGGCCAACATGATTGCGATATAAAGCTGAGGCTTGTGCAAGATCCCATTCTGCTGCATAGGCTTGTTTGACCTCATCAGGGACAATCACAGAAAAGGATGGTAATTATAAGATCATCAGCTTGTGGGGAGGTTCGTACAAACTCCGGGGGCCAATCGTACTCCGCTACGAGAATGTCGTATGATAATGTTACATTTTCCCTGAATATTACCCGAATGGTGCGCTGTATGTCACCCTCAATTTGTATATTCAAATGATATAATCTATAAGGAGGGGCTAAGCGCCTTTCTGGGATTTCAGCTTTAACATATTGATCAGTTTCTTTCGCTGCCAGAAATTTCTGGACATTCTGGCGCACTGTAGTGACCTCTGCCGCACTGTCGCAGAGAGTCCCCGCCCAACTCCTGTTCAGGAGGAGGGTTCTAAGTGTTTGGGGCATATTTTGAGGTTAAAGCCGCAACTTTCCTTTTCTGAAATCAGGGTTTAAATTTTGGAGGTTTCTCCTCCTTTTTTATCTTCCCGAAAGATGATCATTGTGAGTCCATTTTTGGTTTCATGTACTCTTCCTGTCTGCGCTCAGAACACCCTCCTCTCTTGTACTGTTTTCCCAATGAGTCTTGAAAGGAACGAGAAGGACGAGTATCAGAATGCTGATACCTATCAGGTGCTTTCAACTGCGTGAGAACATGAAAATGATAGCATCTGTCTGAGGGATCCGATGGCGAAGAACCTCCTCAAGACCTAGCTTTTTTCTTAGGTTTGGGTTTGTCCCATAGTTCTTTTTAAAACTCTGGGTTCTGCTTGGAAGTTTCCTCATTGGAACCAGGTTCGCCAAGTTGTGGTTTATTGGGTCTGGTCCCCAAATATTGCGGCCCATAGAAGTATATACTTCAGCAATAATTATAGGAAGCTCACATTCCTGGTTAGCTGGTGCAACCTGTGCGAGCCACTGGTGATAGCCAAAGATGCTGCTTCACCTTTAATGTTTGACAGAATCATTGAGGAGTCCACTGAAACATTTTCTATTAATTTCATCCCCAAATCCAGGGCAGCAGCTGCCCGTTGTTTGTTCTGTATTTATTTTAACACCACCGGCAAGACTGGCATAGACAGAGTACAATGTGATATAGACTGCAGCAAAGACTGTGCCCCAAGTGGCGATGTCACCTATTTGTGGAACTATCCCATGAGGTAAACACATAGTCAATATTCTGTGCTTGTCTTGTGGTCCGTAAGGGGAAACACAGCTTCAATTTGATACATTTTTTGGGCTATCAAAAAAGAAATTGTGGGAATTTTACCCATAATTGAATGACTAATTACAGGACTTAGAGTAGGTACAGCAGGCAACTGTGATTGCCATGCTAAACCTGCTCTTGCTGAGACATTCATCAAGGTGCACAAAACATCCTGAGTTAAGCATCTATATTGTATTGTAATTGCATTTATATAGCGCTTACTACCCCTACGAGGCGTCAATGCGCTTTTTTCGGCGAGTAGCACACTTCTCCAGGAACCCATAAAGGATTAGTGGTGAATTAGTATAGTGAAAATATGAAAGTAATTTGAGTGGTGGATATGTAAGTCAGTTATTTGGATTGAGAAGGATAGTGGAGGGATAGAATAGGGAAAAGGGTTTGCATTTATTTAGCTCTTGCTACCCTTGATGGGGTGTTGTAGCGCTTTTTCGGCGAGTAGCACGCTACTTCGGAATCCATAAAGGATTAGTGGTGAATTAGTATAGTGAAATATGAAAGTATTTTGAGTGGTGGATATGTTAGTTAGTTATTTGGATTGAGAAGGATAGTCGGGGGGATAGAGAAGGGAAAAAGGTTTTGCATTTATATAGCGCTTGCTACCCCTGATGGGGTGTTGAAGTGCTTTTTTGGCGAGTAGTATGCTACTCTGGAACCCATACAGTGTTAGTGGTGAATAGTATAGTGAAATATGAAAGTAAATTGAGTGGTGGATGTGTTAGTCAGTTATTTGGCTTGAAAAGGATAGTGGAGGGATACAAGGGAAGGGTTTAGATTTTTTTTTAGCTCATAACAGTAGGAGAAGGCTTGGGATGAGTAAAAGGGAGGTGGAGGGGGAAGAGTCAGAGGGAGGGGTTAGAAAGGCTTGTTTTGGGGGATCGGAATAGTAAAAAGCGGTATGAGAGGATGCAAGGAGGGGTGGAGTAGGGAAGATTCTCGAAAGGGTTATGTGGGGGATCATAGTAGTGGTATGGGGATTGGGATAAATGAGAAAGCGGAGGTAATCGATATATTGAATTTAGAGGTATAGGGTGAGAAATAGGGTAGTGCATTGGAAAGAGTAGTAGAAAGAGGTTTGAGATGAGTCAGAGAGTTGAGCTAGAGGATATATTGAGAGCGGTATAGGGTGACAAGTACGGTAGTGCATTAGATATGTTGAATTAGATGAAAAGTAATAAATCAGTAAAAGTAATAAATATATAGATCCAAAAGTAATAAAGATATAGGGGCACATGCATCAAAGGTTTTTGCGAGCGCAAACGGTGCAATTCGCAAAAATCGGCCGTTTGCGCCCGCATAAAGGCCTTTTGCGCTGCATTAATGTGTTAGGCCCTCGCAATTTAAGAAATCGCAATTTGTTGCGATTTCTAAATTGCGATTGCATTTAAGGAATCCCAATTTGCGATTCCTTACATGTTTAGGAATGTTTAGGAATTGCTATTTTAAAAGCGATTCCTACATGCATAGGCTTTTGAGAGTCCTTAATTGCGATTCCTTAAGAATCGCAATTAAGAGACTGCATAACTTTCTTGATGCATGTGCCTGATAGATCCATAAGTACATGGAAAGAATATAGATGCATTAAGGAAGGTAGTATATGTAGATTAAAGATGCATTAAATAAACTCTGGCTTTCAAGTGTTGTTGTACTTTAAATTAGTTTAATTTATTTATTTATATATAAGGCTACAGGAATTAGATATCAATACATCAGCAGCTGTGAGTAGCACCCTCAAACCAAATTCAACATTTTTGCCCATGATGCCAAGAGATTC
>CAWUFW010023015.1:0-83754 GCA_963921515.1 Calotriton arnoldi | reverse complement strand
ATTGCTGTCCTTCACAGGGTACTTTCAGATTCGTTTGGTCAACTGTGTCCACCGACAGACGTGATTGCACATCCAGGCTGGTAGCTGTTGTGTCCCTACAGGTGATGTGCGCCACACCCATGGACTTCCTTCCGTCTACAGTTGTTGACTGTGTGCCCGCTACCAGGTGGGGTTACCTTGCATCTGTAGTGGTTACGGCATGTTGCAACTGTGTAATAAACCTGTGCTTCACTTTGTGATGTGCGTTGTCTGTGGTCACACATTTGACTGCCATTTGCTTACTGCACCAGTGGGCTACTTGACTACAACTGGGAATGGGTGTGGTGTCTGTGCATTGCACCGTCTTCCCTGGCAACATCAGTGTAGGCAATGAGTCAGATGGCCTAGGTGTGTATGTGTCGTGTAGCCCTGGTGGTGTGTCTCCCTCATGTGTGTCACGTTGCCTGTACTCACATGCCTGTGTTGTCCTTGCTGTTGCAGTTCGCATACACAGTGTAATTTTGCAGTTCATCATCCCCATAACAGCACCCACGTTGGAATCACGACAGAGGCAAGTATGGTGTATTTGTGTGTTTATTGTGATACATTTGTGTTAATAGTGCATAGGATGGGTTGTGCTGTACATGAATCTTGCAATCCCAAGTTCCTAGGTGAATTGAAAGTCCGGGTAGACAGGATCCCCAGTATCGGGGCCACAGTTGTCTGAGACATTGGTCCAACTTGTACTCCCCATGCAATGTGTGGGAGTAGTGTTGCCGTCAACAGGGTGAACAGTCTGTGCACAAAGGCGAACATCCAGAACAGGTTCAGGCTTCCTGGGAGTTGCGCTTGGCCATCGGCCTCTCACTTTTCCCTCCTCGGACGACCCCTCTTCTTGGGGGGGGCCCTCAAGTGCAGGCTGCTGCGGTGCAGGGGACTCTCCGCCAGAGTCCTCCTCCCTCCCTGTGGCTGTTGCAGTTTGTTCGGCACCAGATGTTGTTGGCACACAGGGAGGTGTGGACTGGTTGCTGTTCATCTGGCGGAGGCATTGTAAAATGTCCCTGTGCACCGCCGTCATCTCATGCAGTGCATTCCACTTGGACTCCACGCGGGACATGTGTGAGTCCACACGGGACATGTGTGACTCCACGTGGGACATGTGGGAGTCCAAGCGGGCATGATGGGCAGCCTGCTGCTGTTTAATGTCTCTGAGGAGCCCCACTACCTGGCTGAGCTCTCCGGTGCTGGACTGGTACGCATCAGCTATGCGTACCAGTTGTGGGTGCGTCATGCACACCAGCAACGTCTGCAAGCAGCGACCTCTGTCTCCCACCCCTCCCACCACCCCTGCTGACATGTGCAGTGTGTGCAGTGGCACGCACAGATAACCCTGGTCCACCTTGGCGGTTGGTGGTTGTGGTGGTGTCCATGGCCCCAGGTTGGTCCAGGGTCACTGTGCTGGTGTTGCTCCTTATTCTGTCCATGTCGGCAGGGATGGTATTTGTGGTGACAGTCGTTGTAGGGGTGGGTGCAGGGGGTGCAGCTGGTGGTCCTGCTGGTGCTGCAGCTGGTGGTCCTGCTGGTGCTGCATGTTGACTTGCACCGGATGTGCCAGGTTGTTCTTCATCGTCCGAGGAGGACAGAGGCTGTACGACGCCAGTGAGCTCGGCATCCTCTTGAGCCTGGGACTGGGACTCCTCAGCGTCTGCTGCTGTGTCCCCATCATCACCTGTTTTTGGGAGACACAAACAATGTATGTCATGTTTCTGCAGGCATCAATGGTTGACACACATGACAGTTGTGACTGTGCCTCTGGGTGCGGGCCTGTACATTGCATTGTCCTAAGTCGTCACAGTCAGGGGTTGATATTGGTGTGGCACATTGTCCTGCATTATTTGGGCATTTCTATGTATTTTCTGGGGTGTGAACATGGTCTGCATTGCTTGTGTTTGGTTGACAGCCGGACCTCCTTCCCACCCACACAGCCAGTCAGTTATCCCACCATGGAACGTGCTTGCATTGCAGGGAGTGGAAGTTGTCTCTCAGGATGTCAGTCAGTGGTGTCCTGCTGTTTGTTGGTGCACAGTTGCCAGCAGGGCCTTGTGCTCCCCACAGCAGTAGCCAGTGTCAGCCATCTTGTGAGTCCTTCTCCACTCCCTGTGATGTGAGCATGGTTCAGGAGTGGTATTGATGGGCCAGTTGTGAGGCTGAGCAATGTCTGTGACTACGACTCCCATCATGCTATTGCCTCCACCCCCCTTCCCAGCATGCCCATGCTTCCTTCCTTTTGACTCTGCTTCCCTGTGGGGTGGGCTGGCTGTGCTGACAGGATGGCTGGGAGTGTTGTCCTGGCAGTTGTTTGGCTAAGAGTCCCAAGAGTGTCCCTGTGCTTCACACAACATAACCCAGGGTGGTGGTGCTTTGTGGGATCTTGTGTTAGGATGGAGGGCATTGTATTCTACCAGGTGGGTACTGTGGAGTTTGTGTTGGGGGGGGGTGTGAGGGGAGGTGCTGGTGACTATAGTCAGTGCTGCAAGTCCCCCTTCCCACCCAGCCAGCCAGATATCCCACCATGGAACGTGCTTGCATTGCAGGGAGTGGAAGTTGTCTCTCAGGATGTCAGTCAGTGGTGTCCTGCTGTTTGTGGGTGCACAGTTGCCAGCAGGGCCTTGTGCTCCCCACAGCAGTAGCCAGTGTCAGCCATCTTGTGAGTCCTTCTCCACTCCCTGTGATGTGAGCATGGTTCAGGGTGGTGTTGATGGGCCAGTTGTGAGGCTGAGCAATGTCTGTGACTACGACTCCCATCATGCTATTGCCTCCACCCCCCTTCCCAGCATGCCCATGCTTCCTTCCTTCTGACTCTGCTTCCCTGTGGGGTGGGCTGGCTGTGCTGACAGGATGGCTGGGAGTGTTGTCCTGGCAGTTGTTTGGCTAAGAGTCCCAAGAGTGTCCCTGTGCTTCACACAACATAACCCAGGGTGGTGGTGCTTTGTGGGATCTTGTGTTAGGATGGAGGGCATTGCATTCTACCAGGTGGGTACTGTGGAGTTTGTGTTGGGGGGGTGTGAGGGGAGGTGCTGGTGACTATAGTCAGTGCTGCAAGTCCCCCTTCCCACCCAGCCAGCCAGATATCCCACCATGGAACGTGCTTGCATTGCAGGGAGTGGAAGTTGTCTCTCAGGATGTCAGTCAGTGGTGTCCTGCTGTTTGTGGGTGCACAGTTGGCAGCAGGGCCTTGTGCTCCCCACAGCAGTAGCCAGTGTCAGCCATCTTGTGAGTCCTTCTCCACTCCCTGTGATGTGAGCATGGTTCAGGGTGGTGTTGATGGGCCAGTTGTGAGGCTGAGCAATGTCTGTGACTACGACTCCCATCATGCTATTGCCTCCACCCCCTTCCCAGCATGCCCATGCTTCCTTCCTTTTGACTCTGCTTCCCTGTGGGGTGGGCTGGCTGTGCTGACAGGATGGCTGGGAGTGTTGTCCTGGCAGTTGTTTGGCTAAGAGTCCCAAGAGTGTCCCTGTGCTTCACACAACATAACCCAGGGTGGTGGTGCTTTGTGGGATCTTGTGTTAGGATGGAGGGCATTGCATTCTACCAGGTGGGTACTGTGGAGTTTGTGTTGGGGGGGTGTGAGGGGAGGTGCTGGTGACTATAGTCAGTGCTGCAAGTCCCCCTTCCCACCCAGCCAGCCAGATATCCCACCATGGAACGTGCTTGCATTGCAGGGAGTTGAAGTTGTCTCTCAGGATGTCAGTCAGTGGTGTCCTGCTGTTTGTGGGTGCACAGTTGCCAGCAGGGCCTTGTGCTCCCCACAGCAGTAGCCAGTGTCAGCCATCTTGTGAGTCCTTCTCCACTCCCTGTGATGTGAGCATGGTTCAGGGTGGTGTTGATGGGCCAGTTGTGAGGCTGAGCAATGTCTGTGACTACGACTCCCATCATGCTATTGCCTCCACCCCCTTCCCAGCATGCCCATGCTTCCTTCCTTTTGACTCTGCTTCCCTGTGGGGTGGGCTGGCTGTGCTGACAGGATGGCTGGGAGTGTTGTCCTGGCAGTTGTTTGGCTAAGAGTCCCAAGAGTGTCCCTGTGCTTCACACAACATAACCCAGGGTGGTGGTGCTTTGTGGGATCTTGTGTTAGGATGGAGGGCATTGCATTCTACCAGGTGGGTACTGTGGAGTTTGTGTTGGGGGGTGTGAGGGGAGGTGCTGGTGACTATAGTCAGTGCTGCAAGTCCCCCTTCCCACCCAGCCAGCCAGATATCCCACCATGGAACGTGCTTGCATTGCAGGGAGTGGAAGTTGTCTCTCAGGATGTCAGTCAGTGGTGTCCTGCTGTTTGTGGGTGCACAGTTGGCAGCAGGGCCTTGTGCTCCCCACAGCAGTAGCCAGTGTCAGCCATCTTGTGAGTCCTTCTCCACTCCCTGTGATGTGAGCATGGTTCAGGGTGGTGTTGATGGGCCAGTTGTGAGGCTGAGCAATGTCTGTGACTACGACTCCCATCATGCTATTGCCTCCACCCCCCTTCCCAGCATGCCCATGCTTCCTTCCTTTTGACTCTGCTTCCCTGTGGGGTGGGCTGGCTGTGCTGACAGGATGGCTGGGAGTGTTGTCCTGGCAGTTGTTTGGCTAAGAGTCCCAAGAGTGTCCCTGTGCTTCACACAACATAACCCAGGGTGGTGGTGCTTTGTGGGATCTTGTGTTAGGATGGAGGGCATTGCATTCTACCAGGTGGGTACTGTGGAGTTTGTGTTGGGGGGTGTGAGGGGAGGTGCTGGTGACTATAGTCAGTGCTGCAAGTCCCCCTTCCCACCCAGCCAGCCAGATATCCCACCATGGAACGTGCTTGCATTGCAGGGAGTGGAAGTTGTCTCTCAGGATGTCAGTCAGTGGTGTCCTGCTGTTTGTGGGTGCACAGTTGCCAGCAGGGCCTTGTGCTCCCCACAGCAGTAGCCAGTGTCAGCCATCTTGTGAGTCCTTCTCCACTCCCTGTGATGTGAGCATGGTTCAGGGTGGTGTTGATGGGCCAGTTGTGAGGCTGAGCAATGTCTGTGACTACGACTCCCATCATGCTATTGCCTCCACCCCCTTCCCAGCATGCCCATGCTTCCTTCCTTTTGACTCTGCTTCCCTGTGGGGTGGGCTGGCTGTGCTGACAGGATGGCTGGGAGTGTTGTCCTGGCAGTTGTTTGGCTAAGAGTCCCAAGAGTGTCCCTGTGCTTCACACAACATAACCCAGGGTGGTGGTGCTTTGTGGGATCTTGTGTTAGGATGGAGGGCATTGCATTCTACCAGGTGGGTACTGTGGAGTTTGTGTTGGGGGGTGTGAGGGGAGGTGCTGGTGACTATAGTCAGTGCTGCAAGTCCCCCTTCCCACCCAGCCAGCCAGATATCCCACCATGGAACGTGCTTGCATTGCAGGGAGTGGAAGTTGTCTCTCAGGATGTCAGTCAGTGGTGTCCTGCTGTTTGTTGGTGCACAGTTGCCAGCAGGGCCTTGTGCTCCCCACAGCAGTAGCCAGTGTCAGCCATCTTGTGAGTCCTTCTCCACTCCCTGTGATGTGCGCATGGTTCATGGTGGTGTTGATGGGACAGTTGTGGGGGGGCAATATGTGTGACTGCGACTCCCATGATGCTATTGGCTACACAGACTTGGCCAGCATACACAGAATTCCTTCCTTTGAGTGGTCTTCACTGTGTGTTGGTGTTGTTGTGGTGGCTACATGTCTGGATGTGTTTGTTAGTTCTATTTGTGCTACTGCCTAGCTGTAGTTGTGGTTGTGTTTGTACATGTGTTGGCACAGTTGGATGTGACTTTTTTGATGGCATGTGTTGTGTTTATCTGACTGACATACACATTTTGGGATGATTCTGTTCTGGTTGCTGTGTGATTGCTATGAGTGCATGGTTTGACTCTCCCCTTGACAGTGATGTGTGTGTGTTTTGTGTCAGAAAATTGTGTACATTTGTTGTGTACTCACCAGGCTCTGGGATGTTCTCTAGTCCATATACGCTCACTGGCGGAAGGATGGCCCGCACCTTCTCCTCCCAGGGCCTGAGGTATACTGGCTTGGCAGGAGGGCCACTGCTGGTGTATTGGCTGATGAGGTAGTCTTTCTTGAGCAGCTCCCGGACCCTCCTGCGCACGTCATACCACCTGTTCTGGATGTCGGTCTTTGTGCGCAGACATGGTGATTGTGCGTTCACCCTGTTGATGATCCTCTCCCACATCTTGGTTTTCTGCGACATGGGGGTCTGTTGGACCAATGTGCCAAACAGCTGTGGCTCTACCCTGAGGATCTCGTCTACCAGGACTTCCAATTCACAATCTAGGAACTTGTGATTCTTCTTGGGGGGCATGGTGATGGGTGGTGATGGTGAGTGATGTGTGTGTTGGTGTGCAGGTGAGGGTGTGTGAGTGTGTGTTTTGCTGGGTGTATGTGAGGTAGGTATTTGTTGGTGTGCTGATGGTGTGTGGCTTGTGTGAGGGATGAGCTGTGGGTGTGTGGTTGCTTTCTCTTGGGTGCTGGCAGTGGAATGGCATTTGCAAAGGCTCATGGTAGTGATTTGTGTCCTTTATATAGGTGGAGTTGTGGGTGTGTCTTTGTTCTCTGTCCCCACCCCCAGTATTTATTGGCTTGGTAATTGCTTGTTTGGCCTTTTTTTGGGTGATTTTTCCTTTGTGCTGTTTGTGTGTGTTGGAAACGTTCTTGTGACCGAGTCGGACCCTGCATTGGTCTCGTACGGTGTTCTCCGTTTCGTTCACGCTGTGTTTGTGCAGTTTTCTATGCTGCGTACGCGTCGGTCGCGGTGTATTGTGTTGCTTCGGCTCGGTTTTGTATGCGTGTCGGTCGTCCGGCTTGTCCTCCGTCCGACTCGCTCGTGGTTTCCGCGCCTTGCATCGTACTTAGCGGTTTGGAGTTAGCGTGTACGTTTCGGTCGGATTTGTTCCGGGTGCGTGTCGGTCGGTTGGATTCGCGTGTTTTTCCGGCCGGATTGCTGTTTTCCGTGCGGCTCGGTCGGTCGACTTGGTTTTGTTACGTGTCGGTCGGAGTTTTCGCGCCTTGCATCGTACTTGGCGTGTCGGGCGCCACGGGTACGTGTCGGTCGGTATTTTTTCCGGATCCGAGTCGGTCGGTGCTTTTTCTGGCCCGAATCGGAATCGACCCCTATATATGCTCTAATACCTAATAAACAAAATAGCACTTACTATGAGCTGCTAATCCACATTAAAAGTAAAACAAACAACTACACCCCACATAAAATAATAATAGATTTTGAATAAGCCACGATTCAAACTATCCTAAAACTTTACCCACATGCAGCCATACAAGGCTGCTGCTACCACATTAACGTATTTCAGGACACCTCAAATAATCTACAGTAAGTATAGAATATGCCAAAAACAGCCAATTTACCTTCACAGTAAAAAAATTATTACACTAGTATATGTCCCTATCACTCAGGTAGCTAACCACTACAACACAATTATAGAAAGTTCTTTCTACCAACAAAACAAACACAAACTAAGTCCCCTAATGGATTATTTTGAGGATATCAGGGTTGGCAGACTACACTGCTCAGGACCTAGAAGCCAATCCATATTCCAAATACCCCGGTGGAATGTCTTGAACAGCACCATGGCCCAGGAAGCCAAAAGAAACAATGCAGTGGAAGTATGGCACAATGCCTTCCATTCCACACCAGGCAGAACCCAACCTACACCGTACAAATTCATAGAAGTCCTACAAAAAGAACAAAGCTGCCAAGTACTATGAGTGGACCAATGAGAAACCCAAATTAAAGCTAAAACAACCAAACAAACCAATAGAATGTACATCATGCTACAACGTAAAGCAAAATTCATTGTTCTCAACATATGAGTACACTACTTAGAAACAATAGCCAAAAGCCTAATATAAAAAATCTAATTTCCTATACAGCACTGAATAAACCTAAGAAAAATCCAAATCAGCAACAATAAGAGAATTTTTAACTAATTATTAAACAAATTATTTTTATACATCAATGAACAAAATATTCCTCTTTTTGTATTTGGTTTGTTTGTTTTTGCACAATTGTCACTTTTTCCTCATGCAATGTAACGCTTGTCTTTGTATTATGCTCATTTGTATCCTCCTCCTTATGTAATGTTGCTGATCCTGTTGTGAAGCGCTCTGACACCCTCGGGTAAAGTCCGCGCTATATAAAAAAGCATAAATAAAATAAATAAACAAATTAAATTGATGAATAAAATTAATATGTTTATTGTTGGGACGGGAAGTCTCCTGCATGTCTCTAGAGAGAGTGCTTCCCCTGCCTTATGTTAATCTCCAGGCAAGTCACTCCAAAAGCTACTGTATGGTTTCTAGATCTCTACCTCAGTGAGCATGACAATCATACATGTCCACTGAGGGTCTCCCTGTTTACATGGATTGAGACCCTAGAGCTTGGCTCTGAGGTCGAGGGGGCATGCCTAGTGCACCCCTATTTTTCAGAGAGTGGCTGCTGCCCTCTCTATCCAGGTTGTGGTAGACTGACAGTGGTGGCAGCAATAAATCTATAGTCAGGAGGGGTGAGTCCCTAGGCACCCCCCTGACAAAGTCTGTGCAGTCTGCCATGCCTGTGGTCCTGTTGCCTTTGTCTACCTGACGTGTGTTTGAGAGCCCGTGGGTGTACTGGGAAAGAATGGTGAGCTGAGCCAGTGTGAGGAATGCGAGCTGTTCTGCTGGACATCCCAGCTCCCCCGTGCCCCTCCCCATTTCCTTGGAAAGGCCTGGTGGGCTGGGGTAGACACTGAGCTCTTATCTGGGTTTAGCTGCACTAACACTGCTAAGAGGACCCTCCCCCACTGGTCAGTGCCTCCTGGTCTGGAGTTAATTAAAATTCCTCTTTAGGGATTTGCACAGGCTGGTACCAGGAAACATGGAGGGTAATTGTGCATGCTTTAGCCATGCATTGAACATGCGATGAATGGTTTGTGATTGGAGGTGTATTCAGGATGCAAAAGTAGCAGACCCTCTGATTGGTTGAGCCTATCAATCAGAGGTGATAAAAGTCTGGCCTGAGTGGTCAGCTGTTGTTCAAGACTGGTCTATGACTGAAGAGGCGGCCACACCAGGTCCGTCTGAAGATAGCCAGGCGCAACCCGCAATGTGAAGGCAGGAGATAAGACACTGCTCACTGCGTCTGGAACTTAAGGAAGTTTTCTCTATGACTGATGGAGTCTGCTGCCAAGAGTTCAATGAGAATCCAGGGCATCAGCAGCATGGGAAAAGACCAGCTGTTTCTGTGAGACTTGTGGAGCGTGTGCTTTTGAACAAGGAAATTGCAGACAGCTGCCCAAGCTGTGGAAAGGAAGCTTACAGCACATCAAGGGAGTTGGTGTGGAAAGGAAGCTTGCGGCACATCAAGGGAGCCAGAGAGGGGGAAGCTTGATTCTAGTCCTTGAAGGAGAGATCAAATCCCCTCTAAGCTCCTCCCCTGCGCTGTGGGAGCCTGTACAAGCAGTAGCTGGGAATAGAGGCCAGTGAAACAGGCCCCCACCTTTCTTTTTGTGATCTCTGGGGGTATCAGGGTGAACTGGCACTCTGTCCAGCCACTACCCTCCTACAGCTAGCCAGTGGCTACTGGACTAGTGGGACTCCAGTAAACTGTGCCAAGACATCAGGCACCTGTGGTCAGATCCCTGACGCCACTAGAGCAGTGTCCTCACTCTGGACGGGAGGGCACTTCTGTTGCTTTGGGTGGGGGTTATGGGGCTGATCAAGAACCTTTGACTTCACATCATATGCTAAAACTATATCCTTTCAATCCAAAGATTGGTATCAAGGCTCTAGCGAATGAGAGCAGCCCTGTGAAACATGGTCTGTAATATGCAATGCTAATTGTGTGTTTTCATGTTAACTGTGTTTTTATAGTGCTTGGCGTCTAGGCGCTATAATACTGTTTGGGGTCAGAACTCTGGCCCAGAGGGTTGTAGAGACATCTGATTTTCACTGTTTATCCTAGTTTTATGTGTAGTATAATTATCCTGTGTGTATTAAAGTACTTTTCTTTTATAAAAAGTAAAGCACTGACTGGACATTGAGTTTATCAGCTGGCAGTACGGTGTGCACTGTATTCTGAATGTCTAACCCCACTTCACCTTCTTGAGTAAGCCTTGGACTTCTCTGTCTCGCTACCCTGAGAGAGTCAAGTGCTGGAGAGGAGTACTTGGTTATCCAGTTTTGGGTCCACTAGTACTGAGGCCCCAGGACACCAGTGGGGAACACTCCAGTTGATGCGATTGGAGCGCAGTAACCCCTGAGTGCCCTGGTGCCCAGGAAGCCAGGTCTAACATTTATTAATTACTTAACAAAACAAAAAAGCAACCAACTAATCTAATCTAAATTACAAGCAAAAATAAATAGAAACAATAATAAACATAAACTAGAACATAGCAATTAACAATCACATACACTAGATATTCATTAAAAAAAATAACCATTCCTATCAATTAATAAAAAACTAAAATACAACTTACTTTTTTGTAGCTGCAGCTCTTCCTCCTTACAGATGTAGTCAAAAATATAATCCACCAAAAAGGATAAAAATAAATGTAACAAATGCACAAATAAAGCAGGTCCACTGCAGATCTCAAAGCAATCTGAATTCTTAAGGAACTATAAAGAAACCCAGAAAATCTAGAAAAAGAAAAAAACACTCTGGGTAAACTAAAAAATCAAAGCAAATCAAAATTAAAATATTGGTTCACTAGAAACCAAAATAATTTCCTTTAAAAAAAGAAAATGCAAAATCCAAACACCCATACAATACCTTCAGATCCATAAACTTGTTAAATCAGATAAAACCACAAACACTACCAATAAACCTTCCAGAAACCACAAACTAACACTATAACCAATCAATCAATCAATCACAGAATTTGTAAAGCGCACTACTTACCCGTGAGGGTCTCAAGGCGCTAGGGAAAAAAGAAAAAGGGGGGTGCTGCTACTGGTCGAACAACCAGGTCTTGAGTAGCCTCCTGAAGGTCAGCAGGTCTTGGGTCTGTCGTAGGCTTAGTGGAAGGGTGTTCCAGGTCTTGGCGGCGAGGTGGGAGAAGGATCTGCCGCCGGTGGTAGTTCTTCGAATGCGAGGGACGGTGGCGAGGGAGAGGTCGGCGGAGCGGAGTTGGCGGTTGGGAACGTAGAAGAGGAGTCGTCTGTTGAGGTAGGCTGGGCCAGTCTTGTGGAGTGCCTTGTGTGCGTGGATGAGGAGTTTGAAGGAGATTCTCCTGTCGACGGGGAGCCAGTGCAGGTTCCTCAGGTGGGGGTGATGAGGCTGTGGCGTGGTACATCGAGGATCAGGCGTGCGGAGGCGTTTTGTATGCGTTGCAGCCGCTTGATGAGCTTGGCCGGGGCTCCCGCGTAGAGGCGTTCCCATAGTCAAGTCTGCTACTGACGAGGGCCTGGGTGACTGTTCTTCTTGTGTCTGTCGGGATCCACCTGTAGATCTTGCGAAGCATGCGGAGGGTGTTGAAGCAGGAGGATGAGACTGCGTTGACTTGCTTGTCCATGGAGAGCGTTGAGTCGAGGATGACTCCCAGGTTGCGTGCGTGGTCGGTGGGTGTCGGGGCTGCTCCCAGCGTCGTTGGCCACCAGGAGTCGTCCCAGGCTGAGGGGTTGGAGCCGAGGATGAGGACCTCTGTCTTCTCCGTGTTCAGTTTTAGTCGGCTGATCTTCATCCAATCGGCGACGGCCTTCATTCCTTCATGGAGGTTGGATTTGGCGGCAAGGGGGTCCTTGGTGAGGGAGAGGATCAGTTGAGTGTCATCGGCGTAGGAGATTATGTTGAGGTCGTGTTGTCTGGCGATGCGTGCGAGCGGGGTCATGTAGATGTTGAACAGTGTTGGGCTGAGGGACGATCCCTGGGGTACGCCGCAGATGATCTCGGAGGCTTCGGATCGGAATGGTGGGAGGCGGACTCTCTGGGTTCTGCCGGCGAGGAAGGAGGTGGCCCATTCCAGGGCCTTGTCTCGGATCCCTGCGTCGTGGAGGCGTGTGCGTAGAGTGCGGTGGCAGACAGTGTCGAAGGCGGCGGAGAGGTCCAGCAGGATGAGGGCTGCGGTCTCACCATTGTCCAGCAGGATCCTGATGTCGTCGGTGGCGGCGATGAGGGCAGTCTCAGTGCTGTGGTTGCTGCGGAACCCCGATTGGGATGGGTCCAGGATGCTGTTTTCTTCGAGGTATCGGGTTAGCTGTTTGTTGATGATCTTCTCGATGACCTTGGCTGGGAACGGAAGCAGGGAGATGGGCCGGAAGTTCTTGAGGTCTCTCGGGTCCGCCTTGGGTTTTTTGAGTAGGGCGTTGATCTCTGCGTGTTTCCAGCTCTCTGGGAAGGTCGGGGTCTCGAAGGAGAGATTGATGACGTTGCACAGGTGGGGTGCGATGGAGCTGCTCGCTTTGTTGAAGATGTGGTGCGGGAAAGGGTCTGACGGGGAGCCGGAGTGTATTGTGCTCATGGTCTTGATGGTGTCCTCGATGTTCACGCTGGCCCAGGCTGGCAGGGGGTCGTGGACGATGGTGTGCGGCGGGTCTGGTGCATCGATCTTAGTTGGGGCTGTCTGGGTGTTGAAGCTGTCGTGGATGTCGGCGATCTTGCGGTGAAAGAAGGTGGCGAGGGAATCGCACAGGGGTTGCGACGGCGGGATGTCGTTGGTGTTGGAGCTGGGGTTGGAGAGTTCCTTCACTATGTTGAAAAGCTCCTTGCTGTTGTGTGCGTTGTTGTCGAGGCGGTCGTTGAAGGAGATTCTCTTGGCGGACCTGATGAGGTGGTGGTGGTTACGGATGGCGTCTTTGTGGGCTGTGTGGCTGTCCGGTGTCTTATCACTGTGCCATTTCTTCTCTAGTTTCCGGCAGGTACGCTTGGAAGCTAGGAGTTCCGAGGTGAACCAGCTGGCTCTTTTGGTGGTGTCACTGTAGGTGAGCTTTTTCAGCGGGGCGAGGGTGTTGGCACAGTCGTCCATCCATCGTCTGAGGTTGCAGGCAGCGTCGTCGGTGTTGGATGGGTCGGAGGGAGGGCTGAGAGCGAGGGTTGCCCGAAGTTGGTCTTCGGTGACTTTGCTCCAGCAGCGGCGTGGGATCTGTTGGGTGCGGTGGTGTGTGGTGGGTTTCTGGAAGGTGAAATGGATGCAGCGGTGGTCGGTCCAGAGGAGTTCTGTGGTGTGGCTGAAGGAGACGTGGGAGCTTGAGGAGAAGATGGGGTCAAGCGTGTGGCCGGCGGAATGGGTCGGTGTTGTGACGAGCTGGCTCAGACCGAGGTTGGCGAGGCTGTCGATCAGGGTGTTGGAGTTGCTGTCGTTGTTGTTCTCCAGGTGAAAGTTCAGGTCTCCGAGGAGGATGTAGTCGGTAGAGATCAGGGCGTGCGTGCTGATGAAGTCGGCGATGGAGTCACTGAACTGGGGTCGGGGCCCAGGGGGTCTGTAGACAAGGGTGCCTCTAAGGGTGGTGTTGGGGTCCGTGTGGATCTGGAAGTGCATGTGTTCGGCGGTGCTGAGAGTGTCGTCGGTGCTGGTCGAGACCATGATGGTGTTCTTGTGGACGATGGTGAACAACCATTTACTACTACTCACTGCATCTCACCCTACCCCAAAACCCTATATAAAGTCTTAAAAAAGGTCTTACCTGCTCAAACGAACAGCAGCACCGTCCTGCGACTTCCTTATTTACTTCCAGGAATATAAAAACAATAAAAATACCAATAGACTACAAAAGCACCCAACTAGTAGTGCGCCATGGAGACCTCTCAGCAATCATGTAGTGTGGGACTTATTGAAGGTAGCAGGAGTGGTAGTTGGCCCATAGGCCTGCACTTTATTTAAAAAAATAAAATATATATATATATATATATATATATATATATATTCCTCCATAACCTGTTCCACAATAGAAATCAGGACCGACACAGCTCGGACATCCCATTGCACATCTCTATTTAAATGCGGGTTGCCATACTGAATGCGTTTTGGCCGCAAAGCCGGCATTTTTCACTGCATTACTTATACCAAATTGCTCCCATGTGATCAATAGACATAGAAGATTGCTTCAGATGTTTCTGCTCTTTACCCTCCATTTGATTTATCAGGGAGTCCCACTGCTAAATTTGATTAGCATAACATTTAGCATATACATTAAACTCAGTACCAAGCCCAATGGCGATACTCAAGATCGGGGACCTCCAGTAAAATAGTATAGAGAAGTGTCAGATCCCCTCATTAGACTGCAAGGGTGCAAAATAACAGAACAATGCTAATGCATAATGTCAAAATTGCAACCCCCTGTTGGATAGTGTTGGTAGTTGGCCCACAAGGCCTGCCCTTTCTTTTTCTTATTTTTACAAACAAAAAAGGGAGGGGGCCACATGGCCGCCCTCTCCGGGCCAATTTCGGCCCAAGGGACCCCATCCCCTGGGGCCTGGCCTCTCCGATGGGGACCGCGGGGGAGTCTGAAGGCCCCCGTGGTTACTGCCCGCTCCCCACATCCTGCGGGAGTCAGCATTGCTTTTAGACAGAGGGAGCTGCTAAGATGCAGCTCCCTCGGTACAAAAGCATTAATGCTCTGCTTCAAGTAAACGAGAGCATTTATCATGCTCTCTCTTACTCGAAGCAGAGCAGTGTTGGCTATGGGTTGGCGGGAGCAGTGCTCCCCCCCAAGCCATAGCAAACAGCAGTGTCCCAGGGGGGCACCCCGGGACATTGCAAGAGCTGGTCCTGGGGGGTGGTGGTGCCCAGGGCCTTAATTGGCTTCAGGAGGGGGACCGTGAGGCCCCCCTCTTTTGTTCAATTTGCCCCAGGGAGGTGGTGGTACCCGGGGCTGTGGAGAGGCCGCATGGTCCCCCCATATTACTTTTGGCTAAAGCCCCGGGACGGTGGCTGTCCCCAGGGATGCGGGAGGGCCGTGCAGCCCCCGCATTATTTAAATTTAAATACCTGGGGTGGTGGCGGTCCCCGGGCTGTGGGGGGGCTGCACGCCCCCTGTATTATTTAAATTGAAAGCCCTGAGGAGGTGGCGGTACCCGGGCTGCGGGGGTGGTCTTTGCGGCCCTCCCGCTTTGTTTATAGATGAAGGCCTATGGAGGTGGCTTGGCGGGGTCCAAGAAAAAAAAATATAAAACTATAAGCCCCAGGGAGGTGGTGGTCCCTGGGGCAGCCTAAATATACTTTTCCAATTATTTTGAAACGGAGCAGTCATCACAATGACTGATTTCAACCATATTGCCACTTGTATATGATTGATTGATGCAGTATCAAACTATTATGAAGTAAATGTTATATGTTATGCATATGCAAACAATACTACATGCAGCATGCATTTATAAATGAGAAATGTGCTCTCAAATAAATGAATATGTGAAATATATAAAAATGCAATGGGAGCAACACAGGCAGAAAACAGAAAATGATGTCACTACACCATTAGCCAAGACAGAGGTCAGGTATTAACTAACCATTCAAATATACATAGAAGCTGGCAACTACCTATACTGATCTAAATAATATAGCCAGCTATATGTGCTTTAGGATATTTGCAACAATAAACTAGCTGGTGAAACTAGGTATCTAAACGTGCCTCATCTGCAATTGCTATTATTTTTAATATCAGGTGAACCGTTTCCATGACACTTCATAGATTCCATAACCGTCCTCCTGCTAACTCATCCACAAATTGCAAGAGGTAACTCACCCCTCCCACCTGACCATCCCCTGAACCTCTGTTCAACTTCAGTTACTCAAGTTGCTGTTCAGTTACCTTTTTGAAATTGTCTAAGCTCATTAGGACTTTACCAGACTCCATCAAGCCCCTTCCCACATAACCTTAAAAATCTCAAGATTTGAGTTACCTGAATGCAATAATGTATTATCCTCCACCAATACTAGAACCCATTACCTACCTCACCCTAACAGATTGACATCACAAATCTACCCTCTAGAAATCAGTGCTCTTTTTACAGACTACCATCATGCTCAGAGTAAGAAGCTCTCTTGAGTCCAATAACATTTTGACTATACCCAATGAGAGCTTAGGGAGCAACTCCCCATCAGAACCTGTGACCCTCCTCAAGGATCAGTTCTTGGCCTGGCCTCGTTCAATCTTTACATTGAATCCTTGAGTGGTCATTTTAAGGACTCTGGATTATTTTACTACCAATTTGTGGATGACACTCAGCTCTCTTGAGAGGCTCTCCTCCTCCTGATATTTCCACAGACAAAAGACTATCCATGTTGACATCCCTTTAACTTAAGTTGAACCCCCAACAGACTGAGTTCCTTCTCATTGCACTGAAACCTTCATCCACGCTAATACAAGAATAGTTATGTTCTACAAATATTCTTGGCTGCTACCTTACACTCACGGAAACAATTTCCAAATACTTAAGCTTTATCATAGATGTCTTAATTTTCACAGTCATCTCAATACCTCAGCAAGAAATGCTAACTACCAACACAAACGATATTTGGGGAATTCTGTCCTTTCCTCCCATCCAGCATCATCAGGATTGTTTCCTTCTCCCACACCCCAATGGTAGATAGCCATGTTACAACTGTAAATTTAAATTTAAAAACAATGAAAAACAAGTGTGTGACATTGGAAAAAAAGAAAGCAAACTGCCTGAAGCACTTTTGCAGCTTCTGTATTCTAGTGAAAAAATTAAAGAATATTTCAACATATGTTTAAAATGGGAAGCTGAATGAGGAGAAGGAAGATTGATATTTGGGGAGCAGAGGAAAAATAACGCATGGAGAAATGGACAGAGGAGCAAGCAAGAGAGGTAGGAAATACATGCATTACCATAGAATGTTCCCTGCAAAAGAGTCTTTCAAGCTTACGGATACAACCTATACAGTCAGAGCAATGTGAGACCAAAATGTTTGTGGGCATGCCAAAAACAAGAATAGGGAGTACAACCATCTAATCAAGAGCAGGCAACTGAGATAGACAACACATCTTCCAATCATGGCTAAGGAGTTGACCTGAAGCCCAGACAAACTATAAGCTATATATTGGAAAAAACAGGCCTGCCAACTGTGGGAAATGTGCCCCTTATGTAGGGACTCCCTGGATTTTTCACCTTTTGCTGGGCCCTATATTTTTATTAGCTGTATACCTCTATGCACTTTACCCCTGCTAACAAGGGATAATGTGCCTGTGCACCTTTTTTCAACATGATGAAATTGGAATACCCCTAATTCGTTTGTTTTCCTTACCTATAAGTTCCTAGTATATAGTGCAAAGTGCACCCTGGGCCTGTAAGGTGAATGTCACCAGTGGATTTCAGCACCCATTGTGCCACCTACTACAGTGGCAGTGCAAACCTGACTGCAGGCCCAACATTTGTAGCATGGCTGTTGCAATTTTACACTGCAAATATGACCTGTCAAAATAGCCCCCTTTTCCAGTCAAAACCTTCCTTTCAAATATTTATAAGTCATCCCTAACTGCCCATAAGGAGGGATATATATATATGGTATTTTAAAGAAGGGCTATTTTCACTGCAGCAGGTTTGATTGTTCAATAGGAAAGCATTGGCATATAATATTAATAATGTTACCTCCAGCTAGCAAACATCCAAAAATTCAGTCTTGGATTTGTAAAAATGTTTATTTCAAGTCCAACTCACTGGTGAAATCGGATTTGTAATGGATATTTTGGAAAAGGGACTTTTAGAAAGTTACCTTTTTCTCTACCTAAAGTCCCTGAAGGCCCATTTCAGTTTATTCTCTTATATCTGCCATACAGTAATTAGCATAGGAATAGGTGTGAATGAGTGTAAAATGACTCCTAGGTACAAACTATAGGCTGGCATGAATAGGCAGAGATGATCCCTGTAAACCTGGCAGAATACGCAGGTTGGGGTTGGGAGCATTCTTTTTTACATTAAAGCTTCAAATCCTGCTTGAATGTTAAATCATGCTTGCCAGGTCTGCTGGAGTTTTACGTATAACACTTGGGATGTAATTCAAACGGCAAAAGCAGGATACCAATACAGTTCTTGTATTTCCAATGTCTGGTTGCTGGAAAACTCAGCTGGGTAGGGTTAGCCCTGGATATTTTACCTCATCAGTTAAGGTGTGCCCAGGGGGTCATTCCCACCCACTAGCTCATGCCAGGCATAAGTGTTGCATATTCAGGCACCCACTTCAGAACACTCCTGGATTTGAAGATGATCAGAAGGTGACTGAACCTGCTGTCTGAGACCTGAGAAGAGCCTAGAAGACTGGGCCTTCTCTCCCTCTTGTACACAGGACAAAGAAATGGACATCAAGGGCCATAACGCTGACCTGTTGTTAAAGCTACAGGGACACAACAAGCTATAAGAGGTCTTTTCCAGCAACTGCGCAGCTGACCAGTGGCAACTGGACCTGGACTAGGTCCTGCTGTTTGGCCTCTGCCTGACACCCTTTGAGTCTCTAACGGCCTCCACCGAGGTCCTGGGGCTTTAAAAGTGTACTGGAACTTTGGGGTGGATTGGAACTTTAAGGACTAAAGTCAGTAGGTAAATTGTTTAACTAGGACACACCTAGATGGTATATCTGATCCACGCTCCATCCAGGTCAGCATCAAATTGTGCCTAGGTCCCCGTCTGCCAAGATCATTGACTCTCATTGGCACTTTATGCTTCTTGGCGCTGATGTAGGGCAAAATTCATTTTTCATTTGTTGGGGTGCATCATAATCATGAGTAGTCTGTACCCGCATATTGTTGTATTAACGTGTGACATTAGAATGTGAACTGTAATAACATGAATTGTGGTGCATTAGGGATATTTCAATGTAAAGTGAAGAGATTAAAGTTGAAACTAGATGTGATTAACTGAAATCATTAACGTGTAGAATTCCTACATGCTGCTGACAATTACTCACGTATTTGATGTGCTTATGTAATGAGTAAATATAGAAGTGCTCAGTAAAGAGTGTTCATTTTATATGTAATTTCACAATGTCTGTGTGCCATTTTCTTATGTTGGCCCATTTCTGTAGGCCTGAAATGCATTTTCCTTGGAAGCTCTCGCATTAGATTTAATAGTGGAATTTTTTGTGTATGTTGGATTTGTTCTTTCTCACATTTCTGTTGCAGGTGGAAGAATCAACCTTGCTAGTTAGAATAATGCCTATGTTTTAGGAGTTATTAGGAGTTAGGTTTAGGGAGAAGAGGATAAATTGAGAGTTGATACTGATAATGGAGAACTGTTGTACTTTCTCATTGGAGCAAGCCTGGGAGTCAAGGTCATCTCGCCAAGGCTTGGGAGCATCGCTGCCCAATGGAAAGTTACCTATGAGGAGGTGGCCTGTCTGGATGGCATGATCTGCAAAGCACCCTGGGATACTACCTGTGGTATTGATGTATCGTAACTAGGGAAAGTATCCGGGGGACTTCTGCCTTGCCTTGAGAGAGAGAGAGCATCTTAGAACGAGCTCTGTAGCTTTATGCTACTTGACCTAACTGATGTGAAGAGACTTCTTAGGAAGACTTCACACGCTGACACCTTAACTAATCTTGCCTTGGGAAATGCTATATAGGTATGTCACTTTAGTGCTAGAATAGGGACAGTTCAATGCTTTACACCCACAAACTTCCAATGAATGGGAATCTGGATGTCTGCTCGATAATCTTTTGCATCCTGATTCTCGAACTAATCATAGTAAATTGAAACTGAAATGATTGATCTGCTAACGATTTCTCTCCCCCCTATGCTCTCGTGCTGATAAAAAGAACCATCAACCTGAGGTTCCAGAGCGGATCTAGAACATGTACCCTCCTTAAGCGCTATTCATACTTAAAACTTTAAAAAATCATATCTCTGATTCCCTAATTGGATTTTTAAACAAATTGGTGTCATTTTGTTTATTAAATATTACTCTAGTTTTCTAGTTCCGTTTAGGATGTTTTTTTGTTTTACATTTTGATTTTATTACTGTTTGGTACTGCATAAATACTTTACACATTGCCCCAAGTTAAGCCTGCCTGATCTGTGCCATCCCTACTAGGGAGTTGAACTCTGGTTAAGTTAGTGAGTTTGAGGGTTTACCCTGACAAAGACTGTGATTATTACTACTTAAGGTGGGTACTTAACCCCTTCAACTAACAACTTAATTTCTTACACTAACCTAGAACTAAAACTTAGTATAGCTGGTACCTAATAACATGTTTCTAAAGATTAAGCAGAGCAGCTGAAGATGAGGATTCAATATAATGAAAGTTCTGGGGCCACACATGAATTAAGAGTGTCAATACCGACCACTGATATCACTCTCCACATCAATTAGGTCTACTTCCGTGCTAAAGCTCCATGGTAGAAACATTACATTTAATACATTTGTGGTACATTACTCAACGTACCGTGCATCTGTTGCTACTATTCAAGAATCTCTCTCTCTCTCTCTCTCTCTCTCTCTCTCTCCTTGTGAACTGACCCAAAATAAAAATAAATAAGACATATAACTATATGGTAACGGGCATTCAGAAGTTCCGTGGAAAGCAAAATGCAGGAAGATGTGTTTCGTTACAAATTATTGCTACAATAAAATGGTGCCCTGTTAGATCAATCTGCTACCAAAAAGGCTAGCATGAGAGAAACGTGGGATCTGAGTATATCACAGCATCACTAATTACAGCACTTCTCCCTCTCCAGATTGTTATATTTACTTATGAAAGTGTATCCGATGCAGGCTTTCTTTAATAAATCAGTACAACATTTTTGGGCTCAAGTGTGTAAGTCAATGTAAAATTACAAACATGCCAGCTTTGAGACGAAGCTTAGTTTCATCTAAAAATGTTCATTTCTGCAAGTAATTTAATACGATGCAGGAGAGACCTTCAGTGGGGAAAGTTTCAATCAGCAACTCATTCATCACTTTCATTTGATGGGCGCGGGGCCAAAGCACAGAGATTAAATTCATTGAGCCACTCTATCTAAACAGTTCTGTAACCTGAGCCTTTCAATTGATCTTTGTGATTGATTAATAGATGATTAGGGAGGACAAGTCCAACATGTGTATTGATATGTAAATAACCTAAATTCCTGTTTAAACCCTTATCATCTCAGCTGTGTTATCTTGCATGCCCGGAATCAAGTGTCTTTCAAGGGGGTTTAAATGCAAGAAACGCGTGACAGTAGAAATGATTCGCGATTTCGTCTAGAAATGGAAGGAAGTGGCGCTGCCTTCTCGCTTCATAGGCGCATAACTGCATCACATGCAAAGCATGTTTAAGAAGCGTATTTTAAGCTTGGTTAGCGTGATTTCCCGTCCCTTGTTAGCAATTCAGAGATCTATTTAAAAGCAACAAGTGCACAACTGGATCAAAGCAAATAGGTAAACTGCTGTTCAGCATTTACAGTAATTCAGCTGTCACTGATTCTGCTGCTAGGCTCCATGAGAGAGAGAGGGGACTATCACTGTTTTGTGGTCTCAACCTCAGTGAGGAATAAAAAAGATGACAGTGAGCATGGACATTATCCATCACCCCATGGATGCCAAGAAGTTGCTAAGAATTACCACCATTATTCTATGGACAGCTTTTTACCAGATGCATAGTATCATTCAATGAATGCCCTTTGGTTGCCAGCAAATACCACCATTAAGCAAGGGCCAGATATTTTCTAAGAGAGGGTCAAAGCTATCATCACATGGATGCTGACAAGTTGCTAAGAATCAAAACCACTAAATCAGAACCAGCATAGTAATAGGGCGACTGCACAATTCATGCACATACTCAAAGACGCATGCACATTGGCAAACATACATAAACATCTGTGCACACACACACAGACACATATGCATACTTATGTGCTTCACATGGCTGAGTTGCTGCTACTAATCAGTGATCTCAAGAGGTAGGAGGAGCAGAAGGGAGCACCTAGGGGAGGGGATTGGTGGGAGTGCCTTTGGGGGAATGGGCAGATATCAAGAGGGAGTGCCTCAGGGTGAGGTGGGCAAGTTGGAGAGTATCAGGCAGTCTGAGGGAGGGTGCTAGTGGGAGGGCATAAGACAGTCTAGCGGAGAGGAAGTGATTGAGTGTAGGCCAACTTGGAGAAACAGGCACAACGGAAGTGCCTCCGGAGGCATATAGGTTTGCCAATCTATCTCTTTTGCTTCTCCTTCCACTGCATTTTCTCTTCAAGTTCCTGAAGCGTCAGTGGCCTTCTTATCGTGGTGGGGGCGATTCTACCCCACACGGCTGGCAGATGGATCCTGATTTTCTTTCCTCTTTCTTCCCTCTTTCTCTGCTGCAATGTCAGCACAGTAGGCTCTTTTGTTTTCACTTTGCAATGCAGGCTGAAGGGTTTTCCCTTCAGGTGCATGCAGTGAGTACATACTTGCCAAGGATTCCCCTATCACAAACTTATTATAACATTTAACTTTAATGCAGTGCTATTGAGGCAAAACCTAAAAGTTAATCTACTGAAATTATTAATACCTTTTATTTGAAATATATTCTGTTTAAAACATTTAGCAAGAAAACAATTTGAATAGCTTTGTTTACGACCTTAGCCTAGACATTAATGCAACTTTGGCCAATCCTTACTTTTTACTGCCATTACGTCTTCTAATGTGATTACATTTTCTCATTCCAGTTGTTGAGAAAGAGAAAGATCCTTGGAATGGCTCAGGAGAGTGTGCACCTATGTCTCAAGTTCCTCATAGCAAGCTGTAATCTTTTTTATCTCCACCCAAGCACGCACGATGACCATGCATGTGAGCTGATTCCATTTCAAGATAGGAAGTGAACCCCAGTTGGGCCATGTGCACCTTCCTTTGAAAGACAGTCACTTCTGTCATCTAACCAGGCTGTAGAGGACCGACAGTGGTGACAAGGAAGTGATTATATTGCTGGATAGGCTTTTTTACCTGTTGCCCCAACGATTGTGTCCTTTGTCGATCCATGCTGGCCACTTGGCAGACACATGTTGCATGTGTGAACTTATCTATGTAAGTGGAGGAAGCACATGGAGTGTGTGGTGTATGTGGCTATGACCATATTGGCTTCCATTTAGGGTGCTTCTGTCATGTGGCTAAGTTAGGCCCGAGGAAAAACACTGCCATTTTAACATGCACACGTTTTCCTAAGTTGCCTTCTCCTTCACACAATTACTTTTGACACATGTTTGCGTGCATGACTTTGCATAATTAGTTTCCATGAAACTACATTTGCTTACAAAGTCCACTTCGTAAGAACACTATCACGACACCTTGAACATTTTCACACAAGGTCTGAACATACATTGTACAAAAATGCTTGTTATGCGTCCATGAGGCGAAGCATCTATCAATAGATCATAAACAATAGTGGCCTGACTAAGGTCTCGGTTTGGGAGCATGGATGCTTTTTGTTATAAATGAACAAGCATTCCCAGGTTAGAGCAGAGGACCACTTGCTGTCATTGCGAAGTCACTACACGCTGAAACCTCGGCCCAATTGCTTGCTGATCCCTCTGCGGGGAGGGATGTCCAACCAGTGACCAAGACAGGGACCTACATACTTTCCCGTCAGGTAATGGGGGTTGGATCATCCAATAGGGGATTCTTGGCAGAACACATGCACCCACCCTAGGCATCTAGGTTAGTGACACTGTGACCTAGCTGGTCGATAGGACAACATATCCTGAGGGGGTGCTCATAATTAGTCTAGCACCATCCCAACGTTTATGTTGCCCAACAAACGTGCAGTTCCTACTGGAAAGTGGAAACAACATGACAGGGCGCCGCCAATGTTGGTATATTGGGTTCTTATTTAATGGATCACCTGAGTAGTTCTCTTGTGCATTCTCAGACACCCCTACTTACCTCCTAACCAGAAACATCCGTTGTGGTAGGGACTATCCTCCTCAGTACGTAAACTCTATGTATTGGATGTAGGTTGTTCAAGCTTGAACTCTTCAAAGGATCTAATTCCCATTGTGTTACCCTCTCTGTAATTGATTAGCAATAATGTCTGAAGTTAGAGGTATGGCAGCATTTAACATTGCTGAGAAGTGCAGACAAGCGGTTACTCAGCAACAATTGCAACATGGTCTTGTTCTTGCGGGTGGAGATGCCACCTTCGTGGTTGAAGCTCACAAAGCATATAGGACAGAGGTGTCCTATTCCTGGGTTTAATTCCCCGCTGCAGACAACACAACATGGTTATTTCACACAGGATGAAGTACCAGACAATTATACACCATACGAAGAGATAGAAATAACTCTAACATACCAAGAACATATAAATTTGTTTAATGGCGCCCTACCACACACAACAGAAAACGTTAGCCTTGGTTCTCTTAGCAATGAGGGAGCGAAATGGCCAGTCATAGCCGGATACACACTACATGCTAATGTTGATAATTTATCAGCTGCACAAGTGCGTACACTATACAAAAATTTAGTAACAATATACAGATGTTTGACACAGTTCGTTATGTGAACACCAGCACTTAACCCTACGCGGACTACTCAAGCTGCACAACCACAATTCGCTACCCCGGGCATAAGCCCACAAACACTGAATGCAGTCATGGGTAAGGTTCCCATCAAATGGGAAGAAATTCCATTCTGGAATGCACAAAAAACAAATCAGCTTGAGGCAGTGCTTCTCCATATGGGACAACAGGAAAAACACAGAATATTACCAATTTGCATGCCGATGGGGATGGTTCCCCCTGTGGAAGACTGTACAATTTGGGGTACATTCTTTGATGCAGTATATACCAGAACACACGGTACCCCATCATTGGCTGTTTTGCCAGAGGTGCCTAAACAGATCCAGAATGTGTACGGGGCAGCATCTGCCCTGGAGTTGGGGTTGAAGCTGATAGGCAATTTTTCCGCAGTATCTGCCATTAAGTTAAGTAGCATAAAGGGGGAGACTGCCGCGTTGGCTATACGCCAGCATCTAAGGACTTTGTCTCAATAGGAGCATGATTTACCTAAAATTATCAAAGAAGCCTATGCTACGTTGGGTAGATATAATTTGAGAGCCAGACCTGTTAAACCACAATTGAAGAGCAATTCTGAAAAGGATAACTGTAAGCAAGCACCCGGCTCTTCTACAAAGAAGAAGTGGAAGAATAAGAAAAAATCAAAGACAAAATAAAATCACAGGGTGGGTCGCCAACACAGGAAGCCACTGAAAAACGGTACAACCTGCATAACCGTGATAACATTGGACCGCCTGACAGGTATCTGGATACTGATACACGTTTGTCTCGTTCCTTTCAGGAGTCATCCAAAAAGCGCTTGGAGAGAGCTAGACGGTCAGAGAGCAGATCAGAGGAGCATGTGAAACAGAAGAAGGAATCACAACACCCTTCTAACTACATCATTAAACAGGAAGATAAATCTAAACCTCAATTGTAGCCAGACTTAAGGTCAGGCATGCCCCAGATATTAAGGACAATGCTTCTGAGCGTGGAATGGGCAGTGATCATGCTGGACAGTGTGGCAAAAGTCACAAAAGTTTACCAGAACCTAATGGATTGCCTGGCGGGAGTAGTGCTGAGTGAGTATATCACAGTGGAGACAACTGATACTAGAGTAAGTGTCCCACATCGCTTATACGAAATACAAAACCAATTGGAGGGAGAAGTGCCTAGAAACATTACTGCTCTTTTTTGGGAGGACTTGGCTCAAGATTACGATATTCTTTTGGCTGAAAAAGATTGGCCACCTGATTTTGTAATGGAGTGCCCAAACAGAGAAACGGAAGTTTTAACTGCTTTTTTTGGCCTCTAATGTCGCACTAATGTACAACATAGTGCAAAAGAAATATGAAACCACACTTGACATCTTGAAAGGATTTTCTGCCAAAATATAGCACCTGGAAGCAGACACCTGACCGCATTCTCAGTGCTAGGCCATCAGAGGCAATTTTGTTGATTGCCCCAGCGGTATAGGAATAGCACTGGGTTGTTTTCAGTCAGAGTAACAGAGCTACTACAAACTATTGATGACCAGGTATTGTCCTATGTCGATGACATTTATCTGACGGATGATGACCTCTTAGAACACTTGACAAGAGTAGATCGCATAATTCTGAGGTTTGCTCACATGGGCTATGAATTTAATTTAAAAAAATCAAAAATTGCCCATCCCAATATCCTCATTCTGGGATATAAGTTGTCAAGTGAGGGCAAAAGCCTCACAACACACTTCTTAGATAATTGTGTGCTACTTCAACCTCCAATTACATTGTAAAGACTACAGTCCATACTTGGATTCATACATTTTGGCAGAACATACATTCCAGATTACGCAGAACAGGTTAAACTGTTCTATGACTAGATACGTCCAGACTTTTCGAGTACACATTGGACTCAGGAACACAAAAATATTTTATGTTCCATAAAAGCTGATATGATAGCTTCAAAATTTTTGCACACACAAGTAAACACAATGAACTTGGTGATCAGTATCATTGTGGGGACATCAGGGTACACCTACATTGCATTTAATAAAGGTGACATTGTACAATTGCAAATAAATAGCATCTATATACCAATGATGAAATGCGTTTTTGCACCTACAGAAAAAATACTGACAGCAGTGTAGTGAGAGAGTGAGCCCTGGCTCAGGGTAAACGCGTTATTGTCGTGAACCCGGTGCCGGCCTTAGAGGCCATCACCAGAGCAAGCATTCCAAATGCTGAAGTATTACATCCACAGTGGATACAATGGGCTAACTCACTCACAGCAACAGATGTAGATTACAGATTTGACTCTACACTACGAACACAAGGCTTTCTGCAGAATGAACAAGAATATCCTCTGCCTAATGAATTAATGCCTCTAGAACGATATGATGACATCATATATACTGATTTTCTGCCCAGTCTGCCGTAGGGAAAAAGCACCAGAACTCAGCGTGCGCAATTGTAAAAAGGAGCATGCACGATGGACTATTCCATCCTGAGAAAACCTACACACAGTCACTTGGTGACTGCACGGAGCAGTTGAATGAACTAAAGGCTCTTATTCTGGCACTGGAGAATACGATCCTGGATTTCCCACACTTATCGTGTGTGACTCGTACTACTGTGCCCAGTCTTATAATGAATATCTGCACTACTGTAGACAGAATAGATTCAGAGATTTAAAGGGTTGCACAATAAAGCACAAGATGCTTTGGGAACAGGTGGCAAAGCTGAAAGGTTGCTTGCCACAGACTCATGTAGTACACACATTGATTCATCAACGTGCTGGTGTACATGTTGCAGGGAATTCCATGGCTGATGAAGCTGCCAAAGCAACAGGTCGCACTGCTGCAGTTGCTGCAACTACTCCCTCAAGTATGAGGATACACAGAGATATCATGATGGCTGTCAATGCTGCTGTGAGCAACAATCAAGTACTCCTACAAGTTAGATGCACAAAATATTCTATATGCTCACACTGGAGTGGGGGATAGGGTAATACCAAACAGTGATCGCAGGATGGGCTTAATATTAGCTGCACACATGGGTCTGGCATCTGCTCATGAAGGGGTGGCTGCTGCAAATTGCAGCAATGCTACTGGTGGCCAGGTCTTTACAAACAGACCAAGGACTTTGTCCTTAAAAGCGCCATTTGCCAGGCGATAATGGTCTCCATCATGGTGCGTCTACCCCAGAAACCTCCACTGATTTGAAAAAAAGCCTCTGGCATGTGTTTATTTGGCTCATTTCAGCCCTTTGTCATCAGATGGGGCTTACATGTACATCTTGGTAGCAGTGGATTCCTGCTCTCGATTCCTGTGGGCATGGCCACAGTGGTCAGCCGATGTCTGAACTGTTAAAAAGGATCTACGAGTCTTTATCGGGACATACGCAGTAGGCACACTACATTCCAGCCAGGGTTTTTCATTTAGCTCTAGGGCTTACAAAGAGGCCATGGGAAGTTTGGGTGTGCATCTACGTTTCTCTACCCCCTACCATCCTGAGGAAAATTCGGTAGTGGAGAGGAAAAACCGTGACTTAAAGCAGTCTTTAACAGCTAAGGTACTAGGAACAGGTCGCAGTTGGGTCTATCACTTATATGGGGTCCAGAGGGCACTCAATAGCCTGCCTAGAAATCCCTGGGTGGTCGGACTCCCAATAAAATCCTGTTTGGAGTAAAGATCTGGGTCCCAGACCTCAACAATCCCAGCACAGTGGCGGCGGAAACACCACTTGATATCAATGAACATTTGGCTGTTGTACAGGAACTGAATGGCTTCCGGTATGAACATAGCAACATCCAAGTATAACGCACCGTCACTGGGGAAGTGAAGGAAGTACCGGCAAGACCAGCCTGGGTCCTGAAGGTTGGGAATCTGGTCAGGGAGAAAATTGTGGACAAGAAAGAATTTGGGCCACCTTACAGAGCGCCTGTACCTGTCCTGGCTGTTGAAGGTACAAGGACTGTACTTCTTCCGCCTCTTGCCAGTCGCAAAGGCAAGAGATTTGTTTCCATTGATCTGATCAAACCACACTATTTGGCCTATTCTCAACAGTAAGCTACGTGGGCTGCTGGGTAGCTACTGCCTCTTCTCACTACCATACGGGAAGTTCAGATGGAAGCTTTAATATCTAATTAAGCATCCTCTCTCCAACGAGAGACAACAATAAAAAACAACAAAGTATGCCTTCTACCTGTTGCTAAATCAACAACACCTATACAGTTAACTAGTACAGAAACATAGATTTAATTTCGGAATCCTGAAACGAATTCGGTCTATGTTAATGTACCACAGATCGAGGCATCTCCCAGTTCTACAAAACCTACTGAGCTGCCAAAAATAGATCGGACTGCCTCTTAGTACTTCATTCACTTGGATGACTTCTCTTCGGATTCTTCTGATCCACCACCACCGCTACCTCTATCATTTAGGCTGAAAGAGCATCTCTTCTATCTTTGGCTGAAAAGGACATATTTTGTTTCTCAGTGACTACAACTTTGGAATACAATTTCATTACTTTTCCAGGTCCTTTGGGTTGGTTTTGTGACAGTCTTTTTCCTACTTCTGAATGGACACTATCTTCCAGAATGATCTGCAGTACAAAAGGTGAACTTGGTTTTTAAACCTCATTCGTCATCACACCGAGAACAAACAGACCTTTCCCTGGTGAACATTGCAGCATTTCCGGTTCCTGATGGGATTGTTTGGGATAAGATATCGTATGATGTGTATTGTCCCAGTGAATGTTTACAAATTCCATACCTGTTTAAATTATCATTGAATGATTTCATTACCCCTAGTACTGTTTCTGATAATTGGGACATTGATACCGTGCATGAAATGTTAGAAGACCTAGAGTATTCTACTGTGTTTTCTTCTAATGAATTGTAAGAAGGCCCATCTAATCATAATGAAAGGTTTTGTTTTCAACATTACGGTCATCATTTTCTGCATAAAGCAAGTACTCCACATGCTGTTTTCAATTACACACAATGTGAACATTGCCCTACAGCACCACACAGTATTTTAAAATCATTTTCACAGAAGTTTGCCTATTTTTCTGGATGTGATACTTTTGACCCAGACTCTTATTAGTATAGGCTTGCACCTTCACCTGCAAAGAAAAATATGCTGACCAACAGCAAGCTGATATATTCTGCTTCTTTTATTTCCTAGCTGTCTATACAAGGTTTCGACATTTGGAGGGACACTATAGATGTAAAATCAATTTGGGGGACAAAAGACTGGCAGGTTCAGGGAACTGAACTTTGTTTAGAGCATGCTGAATATCACAACAGATGATTTTCCTGAACAAAACTGTGCAACAAATGTCATGTCTTGGATTAGCTAAGGTGAAAGATTTGAACACATCACGTATTCCCACATTTGCACGTTTTGAAAACTGGCAGCAATTTACAAAATACAAGGAGGAAACATTAGATTCCATGCCACGCAATTACACATACAATTCGTCGGACCCCAATTGGAAGGAATGGCTGATTTGACCATTAGAAACGAGTGGATGTCAGGCACGATTTCTAGATAACATCGAGGGTTTTAAAACAAGCAGGCCTGACATGCAGTATGTACAGTCTGAACACTCGGGTGGTGACAACCTACAGTGATGGGAAGTTGTGCCTTGATTGGCTAAAATCCTCAACACTGTCTCAGGTGAAACAACACACTTGTCCCTTCTATCTGATGACTAGAACTCAGGGACTTTTTGTTACTTTCTTGAAAACCATGCCAAAAACGCTTCTTGTATGGAATATACAATGAAATACAGAAAGTTTCTCAGCAGGAAACTGCTGAAAGACTGGTCGAAATCGACAGGGTCAATTTAGTGAAACTCTAGCAGTGGTTGACAATGGTATGACCACCTTGTCCTCTAGAATATACTCTTTGGGAAACATTGCTGTTAGACTGAGCGGTTTCTGGCTGGCTGGGACGCATCAAAGCCAATCAGAATCCACCATTTTAGATAGCATGAGTACATTACATGTGTGCTCACCTTTGGTGAGCTTGGCACCGAGCAGTCAGGCTTATCCTCAGGGCCCAAGTGTAAAGTGTTGGCACAACACCACCCTCGCACACACTGCGTATGCCACAAAAAGTCTCTATACTGTATGAATAAAACACTGATCTTTGTATTACACACACATTGATATCAAAATGAGATACACATTGTATATACACTTTACAGTTATATGCAATTGTCAAACTTTCCCCTTAGCAGCAGAACGGCATGAACATATATGCCCTAATCAGAGATATTCATCCAACACGATGTTCCCCAATATCACATACACCCAACAGTTGCAATGGTCAAGCAATCACAGGTCTTTGACTATGCCTCATGACCCAGCCACTCAGTCACTCAACTACCCCAGCCAATGATACATGTTGCCCCTGCTGGCGCCACATTGATTAGAATGACGGAATCACCTAAAACGGAAAGAAACAGTTACTTTGTTTTGTCCATCCGGATTAGACCTCCAGATGCACAGTGGCACCTGCACAAGTGTGGGATCGCTATCCCCCATAGACAGAAGGTTGTGACCAAGGAAGCTGGCACGCTTTCAAGTATGGAGAAAGGTTTCCCCTCACGTGAAGGTGCGAACTGGTGTAGCTCCCCACAGCCAGCTGTAGGTGCCCACAAGGCACAATGAAACCCCTCGGGCCCCGTTACGATGTTCTTCACAACAAAGTACCTTGTGGCGTGGGTCCAGGGAGAGGGAGCCAGTTAATTCAGACAGAGGTCGCGATGTCAAGCACTGTCGTACTCCCGATCTGGAGGTTGAAGACAGTCTCAGCTCCCAGGTCAGGTCCCCAAACACCCCTCGGACACCACGCGCTCCAGAGTGCAAGTTTGCACAGTTCCCCCGGTTACAAGCATGGGTCCTCGGACTCTGCAAGATTCCCCACACTCCTTGAACTCCTCACATTCTGGCACCTCAGGTGGGCTTCTGATCTTTACGAGCACATTCCTCTGCACAGTGTGATGATGGTGTACATCAGGGCAGTCCTTGTCCCAACCGAAAATCACTTCCACCTGCTTCTGCCGCACCCTATGCGGTCCTTATAATTTAATGGAAATGGGGAAATCCTTTGTGTCCCTGGGATCTCATGGACAGGAGGCCAGCCAACCTGCCCTTAGAGAGTACTTAGGGACCCGGGCAAGGACAGTTGGCACTTAGGGGCAGGCCAACAACCTCCAGGCAAAATCCACCAAGTGATAGTCCCCTTCCTGGAGCAAGACAAGCTCCAGACCACCACAAGTCTGTGGATAATCCAGTTGCAGTCCCTCTTGCCCTAATGATTCCTCGTGTCAATGTCCCAGTGTTAAACCAGTCTAGTATGGGGTGAGCCCCAGGAGTTATACCCACAATGGCCATTGAAGATGCGATTAGTTCAAAAGGCCACCTATGAAATACACATGCCCTTTCAAAATTTTGTCATGCCTCCCATCCTTCAATCACTATCTTTAATGGGGCCAAGACCCTGCCCCTTGTGATGCAGGTGCCAATTCCACCCCCATCTAACCATTAGAGAGGCCCCTCAGAGTCAAAGGTTAACAGTTTCCCTTCAGCCCCTAATTTATGTCCTTCTATCAGGAATGCACAGATGTAACTGTCCCCACCAGTACCCAGATGGGAAGTGGAGACAGGCCGACAGAACACAGTGCCACAAGACTCAAAATGTCCACTTTCCATAAGTGACATTTCTACATACGTAATGTTGGATTCGCTCGCACTACCCAAGAGGATTCGTCATTACGAATTCATCGATATCAAACCCTGAACTGCTACTGTTTGGCACATAGGAAATACTGCTCAATAGCCTTTCCTAAATTTCCCCATGCTAATCCAATGTGAGTTGCAGGCTGCGTAGCAACCGATCACACCATTCGGTGCCATTCATGATCCTTGCATGTAACGCACAAATGCACATGCCCTACCTCTTCCCAACACTGCTCCCTGTCTCCAGGGAGAACTCGGATACAGCAAGAGAGATGCAGAACCTTGGCATGTAGCTTTTTAAACAACAAGCCGAGCAACAGTAGCCTCCGCACACAGGCCCCACCAGGGCAAACCTGTGGCACAATTGATGAGCTACCTCTGTGGATGTCACAACCAGTGCTGCAGGCCCACAGAGGAGCATTCGAGGTACATGCCCTGGATATATGTCTTACTCCTGGGTCAGGGACTTACAGTTAACTTGAATAAGCCAATCATCTCTACACCATCACCAGTATGTATATGACAAGCACAACGCTATGGCACTGAATGGCAGTGTCAAATGCGCTGAAAGTCCTAAGCCAGCAAAACATAGGTCCAAACATGAGGTCAACAGACAAAAAGGTCAGGGGAGACCACGCCAAAAGATGCCTCGTCTAACAATAGTGTCATCGGCAATAGACATTATTCAACAAGACATGTCGGCATTACAACATGGGCAGTCACAACTTAGGTCTATTCTGCTATTGAGCTGGTAACTACAAACACTACGTTCTGGCCACTTGCCATGGCAACATATTAATGCCACAAGTCTGTTTTCCCCTTACCACCTTCCAAAGCAGCAGATACTCATGGTGCAAAAAGATGCAAAATACACTATGTTACACATAGAAAAACTGCAGAAGTTACCTTTCACCATTACTGAAACACCATCCACGGATTAGATAATCCATGGTACAACACCCTGCCGATTTTGACATTTCATTTTCAGTACTGTCTTCAATACCACCAAGTGGGCAGATAAGAAGCGTTGGGGAAAGAGGTTGTACACAAGTATTGGGAACTACCTTTAAAATGTCAGTGTCAAAATAGGGAAACTGAAGTGTTTCTCAGCGGCTCAGACTTCGAGAATACTTTAAGTGGATCCTTAGTGTGCAAGGACGTTTGGCTTTACGGGACCTCTAGTGCTTCAGTGGCAAACTTATCTTGCTACTTAAAAGTTTCCCAAGCAGCCATGATATGTCCAGGTTTCAGATTGCTCTCTAATGAGAGTTTGTTGATGCTGAACAATCAAGGTTGCTGTGGGATCAAATCAGGGGTTGCATATCTGGTGACGGTTTCTTCCATTGTCACTTGTTGTACACAAGTACTGTTTCCACCTGCCCATACAGTTAGGGAGGCGGCGCTTTGGCCTTCAATAAATCTTTCCAGCATGCACTTTGATTCCTTGAGCAAACTGAAAGCCTTATTATTTCAGAAAGATGTGGCCTGAACATCTGAAAATGAGAGGTTTGATCTTCAAGTTGCAAGGTTCTCTTCAGAGATACAGTCGCTACTCCACACTAACTTCCCACTACATTTTGGAGAGCTGGTGCACCGCATTTTTAACATGTCTGATACGGCAGGAGTAGCACACTTTTTCATAAGTATAGGCTCTGGGTTGGTTAGCACCTTCCAGATAGTTTTCGAGGTCATACCATCCTTCATACACTCCAGCACCTATTCTTCAGATAATAATGGAGCACGTGTGTGGCACTTACGCTTGTCATATATTACTGCTTCTGCAGAGTTACTAGGGCTTGCTGCAGTTGCACTGCATGGACTCACCAGCATGGTGGGATAAAATGAGGATGCCATTCCCTGTGCTGACTCATACAACTACTGGTCCAATATAGTGGTTGTATGCAAGGGAAATTGAACAACTCCATACATTGTTGTTGACCATTAAAATCAACAAATGACTGATGAATACGGGTTGATCAGTCCATTGATAACACCTACAACAATGAATGGCTGAACAGGTATTGACCTTTTGCCCCTCTTGAAATAGATAGAATAAGTTCCTTTAAGAGAACTAAAACAATTTGTGATAACAAATAAGAATTGATGCAAACTATTTTTGAACCTTTCCCACGCTTTGTCCTTTTTGTGAGTTGCGTGTGAATTGTGATCACACAGTTCGAGTTTGTGCTGTGAGTTACCACCTGCTGTAAGCCAGTGTAAAACCATGCAAGAAAAAGACACTGTGTGGGTGTGGATTTCGCCCCGGGCAAGATGGCGGTGGAAATGTGAAGCTCTGCTTCACAATGGAGCACCTTCTTCTTTCCAGCCGATACCTGGGGATATTTTCAGCTTCCTGGTCCCTGCCTCTGGTGTGGGATTGTTTTCCCTCCCGATGGTTGCTATTTGATGGCTTCCTGATGACCATGTCCACTATAGCTATGCTGGTTTCTTCATGTACGGCCGCCATTTTGTGAGGCACGTCACTCAGCTTCTTTTCTCTTTGGCAGTGTGCTATGGAGTCTCCTGAATTACTTAAGTAACTGATCCTCTCTGGCTTTTTTTTTTCTTAGTCTTTATATTTTATGCTTTCTCCTTCTGCTGTTTGGATGACCGCAATTTATACAGAAAGTCGCTCTCACTCATAATAAGCTCTGCTGACTCAATTTGATTTCCTTTTTCATACTTGCTCCCTCTCTCATGATATTTCGTGTGGCTCATTTCTGAGGTTGCAGCATCCATTTCGCTGTGTGGCTACCATTTTAAATTCCAACCTCCGTTGACTGAACCTTTTTTTATTTGTTATTGTACCACACGTTGTTTATATGACTTTTCTTGTTATTTATCTGCAAGTGTTCTACTCCCTGTCTCCCCTTGCATGGGCAGAACCAAACCCTTGCAGGGGCTCTCAAAAAACTGCAAAATCCAAATCAAAATGGCCAGCAAATAATTTATGGGGGCTAAAGCCACTTCTTCTGGTGCTAAATTTAGGAGGTCCAAAATGATCCATCATCACCTATTGCTTCTTCCACCAATCCTATTTTGGATACTATTTTGAATGAAGTAAGAGGATTGCAACCTTTTATGAGTACTACCAATTAAACGCTACAACAGTTTGAGGATTGATGGATTGTCATGTAAGGCAGGATGGTGGAGATGAAGTGATGTAAGAGTTCTTTGCTAGATATGTCGGTGAGTATACCTCTCCTCGAGCAAGGGAGTGGAAAAACATAAGTCATTGCAATAATCTTCACTTATATGGTCTGCTGGAGTCTGCTGAAGATCCCAATCTGCTTGACCTACTCAGTTTATCTGATTCCTTTTCACTCAAATTACAATGTGCTCATCGTCTGGGTAGACTTCATCCTCAATCACTGAAACCTCGAGGTATTATAATGCCTTTTCTGGACTTCAACGATCTTCTTCATGTTCTGAAAACAGCCAAAGCAAAGAAAAACACTCACATGGTCTGGTCACAACATATTCATCTCACAAGATACTTCTACTACTACCAATGCCAGACATAAGACATTTCTTGCATTGAGACCTCAGATGAGACGCTTTAATATACTTTATGGAATCCTTCATCCATGCTCCTGAAAAATATCCTATGAGAGAATCTCAAAACATTTAAATAATCTTGCTAAACTCAAATTGTTTCTCCAAGGTGTTTTATCTCATGCAATGGCAACTAATGTTCCAAAACTTTGATGTTCTCCATTTTGTCTCCCCTCTATCTGGCTTTTACGTTTACATGATTTGCTCTTTGCTCTGTTGTCTTTCTTGCCATAATGTCGACATGTCTCATTTGCTTCCTTATTATGTTTTTATGTTTCTTCTTATCTCTTTTTGTCTGTTGTCTCTTCTTATCTTTTTAATATTTGCCTGTTATTCTACTCCTATTGTATATTCTTTGATTTTGTTTTTCAACAAGGTTACTATATCTGTTTCCCCTTTCTTGCAGATTATCATCCCTGTGCCTGTATTTCTTTCGTCCTGTGTCCAGTATGCATAATTTTGTCTCTTTGGAATGTTCGTGGTCTTGGACACCCCTTTAAAAGACAAAAGGTACTATCTCATTTTTCTAAACTTGAATCTGAAATTGCATTTTCAAAAGAAACTCATAGTCATTTCTCTGAATCACTTAAACTGAAGAGACAATGGGTTAGTCAGGCTTTCTTTCCCCCAGCAGTTGATGGCAAATGTGGAGTTGCTATTCTTTATCATAATCTATTGAAATTACATATTGTTTCTACAGAATGTGACAGTGAGGGCAGATGGGTGATTGTTAATGTTCTTCTTGATGACCAACATTTAACTTTGTTGTTGTTTATGAAGCTGTTAAACTGATTCCTGTCTTTTGGAATACTACTAAGATAAAACTTGCCAACATTACTAATGCCAATGTCATTCTATCTGGTGACTTTAGCCATTTGTTAGACCCCTTCATGGATAGACAATCACAATATAAATTCAAACAAGACGCAACAGATAAAGCTTTTTAATCTGCAATTTCCTCTAGACTATTATTTGATGTATGGTGCACCTATAAGCCTGATAAATGGGAATTATCTTTCTTTTCTAATGTACATAATACTAAGGGGCCGATTACGATGTCGGTCGTAAAGCCGTAGGTCAGAGGCTTTATGACCAACAACGTCGGTTTCAATTCCGACTGGCTGATTACGATACAGCTGGTCAGCATTGAAACTGGCCGGTCATTCCGACTAGCTTCCACTGGGCTCAAGAAGCCCGTCGGCCAGTCGGAACCGGCCGTAATACATATGGACGTCGGTTTTCTCCATCCGGATTACAATGCATGGTTTCCGGCAGGGTTTCCGTGCCAGCTTTTCCGACATGGAAACCCTGTCGGAAGACGTGTTTGGGGGGCCCCTAGCAGGGTCCCCCAAGTCCCTTGCAGCCTTCGGTTGGGGGCTGAGGGAGCACCTATGGTGCCCCCTGTTAATCCCTGCACCTTGTGGCAGGCAGCTTGAGGTTATACACACAAAGAAGGCGCGAGGAGATTTAAAGACCGGCAGGGGGTGACTCCCCTCGTATTAATTATGGCACCACAAACAAGCCAACCTGGGTCATAATTGCCACAACGGAGTGCAGGGGAGTCCCTCTTTAAAGGACGAATTCCCTCACCCACCCGTAGGTGGCATGCTTCATCATCGGGAACCTCCTCGCACTGCGAGCCTAGTCGCAGTGCGGGCTGCAACTCCCTCACTGCGTGCGAGGAGCTCAGGGATGTTTGGATGCAATAGTTGAGAGGTATACTAAAACCTTCAGATGAGCCGGATGTGGAGGGTGAGTGAGGAAGGTGTGGATGAAGTTAAAACTGACTACCTGGTATGTTCAAGATAAATTTTAAAGGGACATCCAGGGGTCAGGATTAAAAAGATGTGTGGGCCACAGCAGGAAGATTCAACCTGCCATGGTCTCTAAATGGTCAAATGGTCGACATGTTTCAGCCTAAATGCCCTCCGCAGAGGTGACGTGGCTTTCTTCAGGACCAGGTGAAGAGTGAAAGTGTGTGAAATAGTGAATGTTGCCACAATACCAAATCTGGTAGGTGGAATCAAAGGATAGAGCCAGCTAGCAGGTTAATAAACCAATTTATAGGGATCTGCTGGTCGACGTCATCCGTGTAAAGAGGCAAGTGTTTAGAACAATGAAATTTCTACACATTACCACATGCACTCCTTAGTTTACGTGCCACATATACATATTTTAGTTTCAATTGTGGCTACACAAATAGTTAAAAATACCAATTTCTTAGTGCTTACCCGTGTTGTCGGGGAAGCTAATGGCGACTCAACCTCGGCGCAGCACTTGAGGTCGCTTACAAACCTTATATTAGTAAAAGGGAGCAAAGAAGGGGTTGACTGTAAAGTACAGTCATACATATACATAAAATACAGTTGACTTTGCATGCTTAATATGGTAAACAGGTGACTGTTTTATACTCTATTTGTTAACCAAATCCACACCTATGTGACCGGAGATATGGTCAAAAAAAGAGAGTAATAGTGTGAAAATACGCTTACAAAAGTCCCATGGTTCAGTGTATTGATGCCTAAATATAAAATGGCAATACTGAATGTTAGAATAGAATGTGAGGGCCTCATTCTATGGCAATCCTGAATAGTAATGGACACTGAATGAGTCCACTCTAAAAATTCTGTGAAGATCCCACACACAGAATCCTGGAAGGCACACACTGACAATGGACATATCGCCTCATGGAATATTACGCAGACAAGAATGAGGCGCCTGGGTTATGGCGATCATTCGTAGTAATTACTGAACACTCGTAATAATTGTTGGACAGCTGTAGAGACACCATACCACCTCCTCTGTGTGGGGCAGGTCTCCATGATAATAATGGGATGGAGACTATCTCAGGAGGCAAAGAGCTCCTAAGCAGTATGACCCGCTGTGAATGGGGGGAAACAGAAGAGAAATGTGACCCCGGTAAGCCCTTCTTATGCAAAAACCTGTGTACTAAGGCAACACAAAGACCCGGTGTTCTAGGCCACAATAGTGAAAGGACAAAGATCGGGGTCTGCTAAGCATGGGGAATTACATTAGTAGTCTCTTGAGCAGTCTCTCGGGCCGTGCACGAGAGGTTTAAATATCGTGGCCGGTCTGGTAAATAAATCAATAACTCACCCTTCGGGTGTTGACAGACTGCCATCCGAAGCTAAATGCAGGGTGGTGAAGTTATGGAGCACAGCTTCACCGCTATGACGGGGAAACTGCATGGAATATAAAAGAAAGTAATGAGGTTGAATAGTGCTTACCTCAAGGGGAAAATGCTCCCGATCGGTCCGTGCGACCAGGATGGGGAATGTCGTTCAGATAGGAACGCGCGGTGTATTGCGTCTTAATGAACTTCGTCTTGAATGGCCCGGATCTTGGGAAAAAATATTGACGAACTGCTACGGAACTCGTGGGAGAACCGTAGAAACAAAAGAAGGGCTTTGCGGGCTTCTTGTTAGAAGTAATCGGAGTTTGGCAGCCATCATAGTGGCGTCAAAATTGCTGATGAAACCCTCTCAGTAGTAAATAAAAAGGGCTAGGGAGAGGGACCCGGTGAGGTAAACTAGTCCGATCTCAGCACTACTTGATTAATTGAATAATAGACAAGGAAAAATGTGCAAAAACTTGAGATTAAAAAATTGATAGAACTGCATCAAAGGGGCATGTATACATTGAATGCCAAGTGGAGGAAGGCTCAACATAAGTAACAGAGGGACATGGATGGTGTAGACAGCGTGATGGCATGGGAACCGCTATCGAGCCAAAAAACCTTGTTGGGTGTCAGTTAAAAAAACGCGGACCACCACAGTTGAAACTCAAAACCTTATTGAGGTTCCAGTGAGTAATAACAGGCCTGGTTGGTTCAATAAGTATACTACTCAGCTGAAGCATGGAGTAAGATAAAAGATGGGAAGAACATGAAAAGTGTCAGCCAAGGAGAAAGAGTATACAAGAGTGCATGTGAGAAATAAATGCCTAGTTGGTAAGTATGACATGCACATAATACCACTTACGAATGAATAAGGCTGAACCAGGGTATATCATCATTTAGTGCCCGCCATGGGGACAGGGATTAAAACAATCTCCCATTTCTCTATGGGAGCTTGTGTGACGGCCGGTTTATGGCCATAACATAAGCTCCCATAGATAAATGGTAGAATGCGACCGCACTGTGTACTACCTACCGTGCATCATGCTGCCATTGGTTCCACTTTTATATCTGACCATGCCACATCACTGGCAGCTTTGGACATCTCTACTGCTAAGTTCCACACTAGTAAAGATGTAATAATTCCCCTGTGTCAGACCCTACCTTTATATCTGAACCTACTGTTTGAATCAAATAATTTTTCCAGTTTATCATTTGTTTGTCAGTGCTTATTTGACATGGAAGAAAAAGCATTTAAATAGTCAATACACCTTTTGTTACACAAAATTAAAGCACTTGAACACAGTTACTTCACCTCGAAATCCTCATCTATGCTACACGATTTGATTGAAGCTAAATCTGAGTTGAACAAGCTTGTTACTGTTAAGGCCTGTATTTTTTTACTTAAAATTAAGTCTAAATTTAACAATGGTTTGAACAAAGCTGGCAAAATGCTAGCAAATGATTTAAAAGTTAATACAGAATGCAAAGCTATAGCGTAAATTCTTAATGAATTGGACCATACTGTCTCAGTTTACAATGCTGATATTTCTAAATCCTTCCAAATATTCTATGAAGCACTCTACACTGGAGATTCCTTAATGTTCCACTTAATGTTCTGAATTTTTTTCATGATATACCTCGCCCTCACACCACCATTGATAAGTCAATTGATCTGGAGGCAGAAATTAGACTTTTTGAAATTGTATCTGCCATTAAATCTTTAAAGAGAGCAAAAGTCATGGTCCAGATGGGTTCTCCATTGAACTCTTTTCTTCATTTTGATCTATCATTGCACCCAAGCTATTGGAACTTTTTAACTCCTTTATCTCTAAGGCTTGTGGCTCTTTTTCAGAGGCCTTAATTACCATTATTCTTAAAAATGATAAAGATACCAAATGTTGTAAAAAGTATAAACCAATTTAATTTATCAATTATGATTGCAAGATATTTGCCAAGATCCTGGCTACACATTTAGATTATGTTGTCCTTCTACTTGTTAAGTCAGACCAGTCTGGTTTCAGTAAGGGAGACTTGCTGCTAACATTGCTAGAATGTTTTCAAATATTATTAACCAAGCTGGAAGAATTATGTCTCCCCTAGCAGCACTGTCCATGGAAGCTGAAAAAGCTTTTTATCAAATTAATTGGCAGTACATTTTTTCAACCCTTCAATGGTTTGGTTTTGTTCCTAACTGTATTTCTTATGTGAAACTGTTATATTCTAATCCCTGTGGAAGTATATTTGCTGAATATTCCTCAAGGTTGTCCCCTATCCACTTTATTGTTTGTTCTATGTTTAGATCCATTTCTTGAAAGGATTCATTGTAATCCTAATATAGCTGGATTAAAACATGGTACTCAGGAAGTTAAACTATCAGCTTATGCTCTTACAGCTTTACCTCCTTAGTTGCAAGAAATTCCATTATACTCTAGTATCTCAGTCTATAAAGTTAATTTTACTAAAACTGAGATATTACCCTTGAATTCCGTCTGTTATCAATACATGTTTGCGGACTCCAAATTTGCATGGTGCCCCTCACTAATTGAATACCTTGGTGTTTGGTTCTCCCCCACTATTCATGAGTGTATTAGTCAGAATTTTACTATCTTAAAATCCAAAATACAAACCCTACTTTAGGCCTTGTCACCCTAGTTTTTATCATGGTGGGGAAGGTTGGATACTATCAAAATGATGATTGTACTCATGTTTTATATACTATTTCTATGCTGCTTTTTAAAATACCTAATTGTTATTTTAAACAGCTGGAATCTGTTTGTATAAAATATCTGTGGAATAATAAACCTCCATGTATTGCCATTACTAGACTCAAGCTACCTAAACTTGAAGGTAGCGTTAGATTCCCTGGTTCTAAATGATATCATTCCTCTTTTATTTTTAAACAATTTTGATCTTTGACTTATGATTATCTGGATCAGCCTATTACCTCATGGATCATTTTTTAACGTTTCTTACTGAATGATTTTACCTTTACTGATGTACTTTTTATGCCCAAATGTACTTTTATTTTTAAAAACCCTATTTTTAAATGCTCACATATTTTGACTAGATTACTCTTTAAGAAATTTTCTTTACAGCCATACCATTTTCTATGTATATATGTATAATATTTGTAATAATTTGGTATAATAAATTTCTCAAAGCACGTAATAGATAATTCTATTTTAAACACTGACACCAAAAAAGGGATTTATTATGTATGTCAATTTATAAACAATGTGCATATTGTCACATTTTATTTTTTGAACACCAGACATCACTTAAATGACTCATTTTTTGATATGTATAATTTAATCTCAACCTTCCTTCAATATTCTTTGCTTAAATCCAATAAAAGCCTTGATTCACCTCACCGATACCACCTTCATATCTGAACATCATTTTAAACATGTCTCTTCCTAAGACTGTTTTTGTATATAAAACCCCATTATCCCCATCCGACTCACAAACTAAAAGTGTGATTGAATTATTATCGGAAGAAAACTTAAATATTGCCTTGTCTTCCCAACTTTGGGACAAACTTTGTCTTAAATTATTCAAGACCTCTAAAGCACCTCATATTACACTATCACTTTTCTTTATTTATATTAGAGCTGTTCTTACCCCAGAACAGATAGCTAAATTCAATGTGTCAGCCTCTCCGTTGTGCTGGTCTTGTTCACAACATACTGAATCATTAATTAACATGTTATATAATTATTGTCATGTTCATAGTTTTTGGATTTCAGTTTGGTCTAAAAGCTTATCGATTTTACAATGTGATATTCCTCTCACCTTACAAAATATTTTTTGGGCTCTTTATTTATTGATTTTTTGACTAATAGACCTTTATTATTGAATTTTCTATTGCCCTTGCCTTCAAAGTAACATTTTTATGTTGGAAAGACTACACCAAACTATATGTAACTGGTTGGTGGAATTTTATTTGCAATGAGCTTAGAATCCATACTGTAGAATCTCCTCCTGTATCCCAAAAGATTAAGGCTGACCTAAACTGGCTACCTTTTACTAACTTTCTCTCCTTGCACTAATAATTCTCTTACTCTTTTTCTGTTCTGTTCTCTGTTCTTTTCTATCCATTTTTCCCTCTTTTGTTTCCCTTCCTTTTCTTATTTTTCTCTAAAAATGTATTTTGTTTTATATTTATTTTCCTATTTATAATTGGTTACTGCAATCTTCATTTGTATCAACTTCCATGGTTGTAATTAATTCTCACTATTGCTATATGAAATTGCAGTTAAAGCTATTAAACAAAAAAAAAACAGATGCTGTAACAGGCACAATTTTTGTGCTTGATAGTTCCAAATAATGGTGAAATACGTTGCATTGCATGGTAAGAGCCAGCATAATTTAGGCACCCGAATTGGAGTATAGAGTTGGACTGGTCTATGGGGCCTATAGCGCAGTCAGGCAGTGCCCAACGGGTGGATCTGACTGGTCAGAGTGTGGGTGGGTTTGTAGTCCTGTTTTATGGTCTGGTAGGCTGGTTTTTCACTGTTGATTTCCCTGATATTAAAACAAGCATTAAGTTTAGCAAGCCCACATCCATGCAGTCTTCCATTTCATGCAAAAAACATATTGAGCGCGTCTTTCCAAATTCAAAACTGCCTCAATTTGGAAAGATGGGCCACATTATTAACTATCAAATTCGATAATTGGGGCCACTTTTATTTTGGTACCCGGGGCTATTTTCTGTCACAGTCCGACCCTCTAAGCGTCATAAGCTAAATGAGATGGTCACCTATTTTTGCTGCAAAAATACAACCACATTAGCTCATGCTTTGTGTCATTGGCACCTAAGAAAGTGTCAAGACACAGAAATTGACTATGGCAATTCAAAAGTAAACACGTCCAAAGTCAATGCTCATCAAAAACAAATGTATGCTCTCTTTCTGCCAAATTTTCAAAAGCATTCATGTGAGGCAAGCATCCAGAAAATCATTGAGAAAAATGTATATAATAGAAAACATAGTTAAATAGAAACAATGCAATAAGGCCCAGCATCCAACATCACACACACACAAAACAACACCTCATCTCCTAACATCTTTTCAAAAACATGTTTAAATAAGGTCCTGATAGGAGGACACTCTTCTTCAGAGAGGCATAACAAACTTCCAAAAGTTTATTTGATCTGCGCACAATTATTCATTTGATAGAAGTAATATTGGGGTTATTTTGCAAACACGTGAGAGTCTGGAACACACGAATATAGGCTCTGTCCAAACAGTGGCACATATTATGTTGTAATTCACAGTATAGTCACATTGAGAATGGCTGTGCACTAGTACACTAGCACACACATACACACTGAGGATGCCAGTCATGGTGCCTGAGCAACAAATAAGTGCTTAGGGCTTAGTGCACCCAGGCACTGAGCCCTAAGCAGAAAAAGTAAAGCTAGGCTGCATCATACATTGTGCAGTGCACTTCACCAGCAATGAACCCTCTTTGGCAGTGCAGAGAACCCAACATCTGGAGCGCAGGGCCAGAGAAAGGTGAGGCACCTGCTCATTCTTCTTAATTTCATAGGGTGTGACAGGTGAAGATTTCCTAATGCCACAATGATGGGTGAGGCCCAGAGATCATGGCAAAAGTGCTGTACAGCCAGTGCAACATCTGCAATTTACAGCATGTCTCCCCTTCATCAAATTTGCCTGATGGACACTTTGACTCACTAGTTTAGGAAACATTTTTCTGGTCATTACGGAAATGGACATGATGATGAAGAGAGATTCCTGCCTGCTACACTGTGCAGAGGAGAACGTCTTCATAATACTTCTTGTCCTCCCCTGAATGATAATGCCACATGACAAATGAGCACTTATTCTGAAACCACTCTTCTGTGCATAGCTTGCCAGCTGGTGGCAAAATCGATGGATGCATTCAATGCCCACCTGAAGGAGATAGATAGCACACATACACTCATGAATCCTGGAGACCAGTTGAGTATGCAGATCATCGTAACAAACTGCTCGTCCAAAATGTGCCAAAAATTTCTAAAAGAGCCCGATTTTGAGCAACCAGCATTTCAGGGGAGCATGAGTACAGAACTGTAGCAGAACTATCCATTCCTCATTGAGGTTGCCGTAGCATTCATTGCCACCCATGGTTTTCAACATCTACATGAAGTCATTAATTTTTCATCACATGCTATAACTATGCAGATGACACAGAAATAATTCTTAAAGTGGAAAGCCCCAAAGACATTGAAAACTCACAATTTTTCAGCTGCCTCAGAACCGTTGATCAGTGGATGATATGGAGCCATCTTAAATCAAAAGCTTTTGGGCAATTTGAAAACTTATGACCCACTCGCCGCCTGGCCTGGTGATCTGGGAACACCACAGAATGTGTCTAAGAAAGTAAGAAACCTCAGAATTGCCATGGACTCCAAGCTATAAATAAATGCCCAAGTGGACAAACTAGTAAGATCAAGCTTCATTACTATAAAAACTCTGTGACACATTTTCCCCCACCTGGGATTCCCACACAAGGTCCAGGCTACTATCTCTCTTGTACTGTCTAAACTTGATTACGCCAATAGCCTCTACCACGGATCATCTTTAACATCTATAAAAAGACTAAAACGTATTCAGAACTCTGCCGCCAGACTACTCCTACATGTAAAGGCACAAGCCCATATCTCCCCTGACTTGGAGACCCTACGTTGGTTTCTGATTGCCAGAAGATACATGGAATAGGGCCACTCTTCATCAGGAATAAAATCACCAAATACATTCAACAAAGGAACCTCCGCTCAGGATTGGCACCTCACCTCAAAATTCCACCATACATTGAATAGTTTAGCTGTTCAAGAGGCAAAATTATGGAACTCTTTACTCCCAAACATAAGATTCACGGATAATTATCTTATTTTCAGAAGACTACTCAAGAGTTGGCTCTTCTCCACATAGCCATCATACTCAAACCTAAATGTAAGCACATCCCTGTGCATACAAACATTTATTTGGATTATATGTATGTATCTAGACTTGTGCATGCCTTTGTATAAATGTGCATAATAAATATGTTTATAAATATATAGATATTCGTTAGGCCTGCTTTACAAATGTACATATTACTTATGGTTATATTATTCTATGTTTAACATGTATACAGGTCAATGCATAAATAAGTAAAGTTTTATCATAAGTATTTATCTACAATTGCTTCACTATTGAACTATTAAAAGGGGAAAAATAAATTATAAACACAAATAAATTAGCTTAAAGTACAGCAACACTTGAAAGTCTGGGTTTATTAAATACAACTTAAATCTAGATATACTACCTTCCTTATACATATATATCTTCCATGTACTTATGTATGTTTATATTTATTACTTTACTCCTAATTTAGCATCTCCAATGCACTAGCCTATTTCTCACCCTATACCACTCTCAATATATCCTCTACCTTCACTCTCTGACTCATCCCAAACCCAATTCTACTACTATGATCCTAAAATTACCCTTTCTAGACACTTCCCTCCTCTACCCCTCCTTGCATCATCTCAGACCTCTTTTACTATTTACTATTCAGATCTCCCAAAGAAGCCTTTCTAAACTCTTCCCTCATATATCCCTTCTAGACTCATCTGATACCTCATCTTTCTCCCTAATCCACTTCTAGAGACTGTTCCCCCCTCGATTTCTCCTTTACTCATCCCAAGCCTCCTCCTACTGCTATGATCTCCAAATAAACATTTTCTAGACCCTTCCCTCTTCTATCCCTCCACTATCCTTTTCAATCCAACTAACAGACTCACATGTCCCCTGCTCATATTAATTTCATATTTACCTTTAGCAACTCACGACTAATCCTTTTTGGGTTCTGGGGTAGCGCTTCGACACCTCGTCATGGGTAGTAAGTGCTATATATATGCAATTACAATAAAACAGAAACCCATGGTGAGGGACTACAAAATAACTGACAGTGAAGGGTAATTCTCACCTAGTGGTAAGGCACACAGTCAGAAGGGCCTGTCTCCCTGTGCATAGAGCAACAAAGGATGTCAATCTGGGACTTCTTCGTGTGCCAAACCGATGCCAAGAGTTTCAAAAAATGGCTGTGGGCAAGTCTTATACACTATTTTTTTTAAGGTGGTAATCACTCTAGGGAAACCTCTAGCAGGTGATCATTCTTGTCCTAATATCTCAATCGTATTTAAAAAGGCATTTCTAAATGATGGATGGATTCATTGCAACACGCCTGTTCCCTCATTTTCTTCTTATTCCCCATTACTATATATTTGTCCCTTACTTTTGCTATTTTCATTTGGAAGTTCTACTGGTTCTACTAAATCTACTTCTGAACAATCTTGCTTTGCTATTCCAGTTTCCCAATGTTAGGAGGGAATTAATGATGCCTTGGTAATAACTTCTGTATTAATTTTCATCTTCAATGGTAGGGAGGTTTTTATCCTTTTGTGTGTTTTTCTCCAGTTGGGACCCTGTTAAGGAGCCACTTGACATCATTTGTGTGTACTATTAAGAGCACTGTGGCTGCTAGGAGGAGTTGCCCTTTCCTCAGGCAATCAAGAATGGAACTTAACAGTGTCCAATCCTGGACCGGCACAAGAACATTCACCAGCTACTCCGCTGCAGAACACCCAAACACAGTACATTTTGCTACCTCTGTACTCCTCACTACACAACTCAAACAATCCCTTAAACAGTTCTCATCTTGAGTCATTCTATGCTTGGGTATCATCCCCCTACCCTGTCATGGCCTGTAAGGGCATTTTATATTCACTCATGGGGCACCATAGACTGAAAGACAATGATCATGTGAGCCACAATATGACATCAGATGCTCAGTTATCTATGTGGGATAGAGCATACTCTTAAAAGGCTCACCTAGGGCTAATTCAGACGCCACCAGAAGCTATGGGTATTGGACTACATAGCACTAAGATCACCACCACTAAAGAAACATGGATTGAGAAATTTGACAGAGCACCAACACGAAAGAAAGACCCTACTCCAGAAATATAAGAATTACAAAAATGTGAAGGCCCCCAGGAACAGACATCTTATAGCCACAGACATCTTGGCCCAATTGAGTAACAGAACAGCACAGTATGGCCTGGTGATAGAGGAACTAAGACTGTAAGCCTCCAAATCCAAGGCTAAGAGCATGATCTAAAGAAAATGAGATCTCACTGGTGGCAGCAACAAATTAAAGGGTTCTATTCATGCACAGGTCGGGCAGCCTTAAGCAGAGAAACTGGTCAGAGGCTGTATTTACCATGCAAAATGCTTCTAGCCACAGTATATGACCATATCTGCGATGAGAACTCAACAGCCAAAAGCCCGTCTGAGAATTTAGTTTCAAGAAAAAAGTGCCCTGACATGAGGTATCTCACTATCAAGGGTAACATCCACTCCATCCCTCTTGCCTCTGCAGTGCTGAGTACATTGAACATTGGTTTTAAAGGTAATTTTTAAAAAATGTGCCATTTAGAAATGTGAGTCTTATCTGAAACAGCCATCTTTTTGAACCAACAATTAGGTTCCTGAAAGTTTAATGTCCTTCTTGTGTTTTTGGTAGACAGCAGCTGACCTTACTGAGCTATAAGGACAGCACAGTGGTGCTTTCTTACGTTGTTGAAAGACAATTTTACACTTGCATCCTGTCAGTGCAGCATGTCTCACATACCCTGTGGTCAGCTTCTTTTGTCACCAACAAGCTTGGGATGGGTGTATGCAGCTGAGGCCTTTGTGGCTGAGCCAGTCATCTTTGTTCCCCATTTCTTCATCACTCCTTAGAATAGCTTTCTACAAAAAATCTTTGTCACTAACCTTCATAGCTCCAACGTTTACACCTCACAACGAGGCATGCGTGAAGGCTCCTGTTCAGATGATAACTGATAATCACCAATAAGGCCAATATGCATTGGCCAACATATGTGGCTTTTCCGTGACTGGCTAATTGCAGTCAATAAAGCTGTTTCCTTATTTAATCCTACAAGACTGGCAAGTGGTTCCACTTATTCTGTGGTTGTGTATATTTTATTGAATCATCAAGTATAGTATGTGCACATTGGTTTGTTCCATATCAAGAGTCTTCCCCTTATTACGCAGGTGGCAGTCCATTGACCCCAGCTGCCACTGCCCCTCTGGTTCCATCACACAGCATATTTAGGAAAGAAAAGACTTTGTAAACAGTGTTATATTTAGCTCTCTACATCCAGGAGCAATTGGGTCAGGATGTAGTGACCAGTCAGAAATTACATTTGAAAATAAAAAATAATGGCTTTCCAGGGTCAGCTATATTTGGAAAGAATGATCTTTCATTACTAACAACAACTTCGGATTAAAGCACCTAAAATGCTTCACAAATCAGCCAGACAAGATATAGAAAAAATAAGTTCAGACACTTTTCTTGAAGATGGTATTTAATATTTAAGGCCAGCAAAAACAGTCTAGACATTCATTAGTGTCCTAGTTTAGAGACTAGCCAGAGGGACAAGTCTCCCACTCATGGGCTGCAGTTCAGCCTTGTCTGTTAGGAAAAAAGTATGTTCACATTAAGATGAAATTTAAAGTGCTGTATCGTCATAGTGGCAGTGATTGGAAAGAGGATTCAGCTAATGCTGGTTGTCCTCAGCTCAGCAGCTGGAATTAGTAAACTCTTCCATTTTATGACTGAGCAATAGAAGTGAGCTAAGAAGCTGGGAGCATGAGGGGGCATTGCAAGGTGTGGGCAGAGTGGCAGCATATTCAGCTTAGGGTGATGGAGGCTCCTGGTAAGCATCAACTTTGGGACCTAATCATTTTCCTTGAAGGTAATGAGATACAAGCAGCTATCAGCAGTTCAGATGGGCATGGGAGAGGAAATGTCCTTGGTTTGGATTTGTTAAAGGTACTGCCAAACTCCACTACCTTTAGAGTCAGACATTTGAAGGTTTATCTCAGTGTAGACTAAGCTCCAAATGGTGAAGGTTTCTGTCATTTTTGCTGATTAGTGGAAATATTTTTGATAAATTTAGTACAGGGAAGCACTTTGCGAAATATTTGAGGTTTCCTTTCCTTTTGGCACCCACCTAGATGGTAGGAGCTTAGGATGCCCCTAACAACCCCCACTTGTACAGTCGAAGAGATGCTCCGGAGGTGGAATTCACAGACCTTGTCTCATGTCTGCCGATCTACAGAGGCTAGAAGCACCTAAAAGACTAAAGACCTTTAACCCTAACCTGGTCAGGCTCATAAAATCTTACTTGTAAATGTTGTGCGAATGGGGTAAATATATAAGGCTTTAACTCTTCTTCAGAAACAATTGTTCCCTTCCCTCAGTCAGTTTGGAGCAGACTTATATTGTAATCCTCCATAAGGGCTGATCTAGGATATTTCACTTGCAAACATATTTTATCTTTTGTGCAGGAGCAAGGGTTCTAACAAATAAAAAATTATTTAGTTTGAGCATACTGGTTGGGTATTTTTGAGAATTCTGTGGCACCACAAATTGGTTATACTCCTAATGAAAAAACACCATTTTAAATTGGTGTAGCCAAAAACACTACTATCTAAAGTGGTCCAACCTTCTGGTATGCTCACTACCTGGTATTCTCTAATGGTAAAGGAAAATCTCACAAGTAGTCTTGGTTTCACTGGTATGATTGCTCCAGAAGAAGAATAGAATAGTGAGGTCTATGATCAAGGAGCCTGGTTAAAAGCAGGATTGTCACACAGCTTTTCTCTGTTTCTCTTCAATACTGTGTTTGGCAATTTTCACCCCTGTGTCAATTTTTCTTGCGGTGCATCCACTTATGTTGTGTTTCTGTCTCTGCCCCAATTCCCTCTTGCTTCATATGTTTCCTAATGCACAACCCTGTATCAGTCTTCTGCCAGTGTCCCGTTATCTTTTTTCTACTCTTTCCAAATCTTTTCTATATAACTGTCTGAAGAGTCTCTCCTAAACCCCTTCTCCTTTCCTTCCCTTGGTCTCTGGATGTTGCACTGTGTTGTTCTATCACTCTGTCCCTTTACGCTATGTATTTCTTTCAGTGTTGCCGGCATGTTTATATCACTGAGATTTAGTGATATAATTTGCATAACCTATGGTTATGCTCCATCTCTTGCATAAGGGTAATTTCTTATTCCTTCTATTGTAGTCTGTCTCCCCTTTGTTGTTGTCCCCCATGGCAGATGCCCACAATCGCCTTAATGTTGTAGAAACTCGGATCCCACTCCGAGACCTTTATCACTCTGCACTATGTGCCCATTTTCCACTCCCTAATTTCTCAGAAAGACAATGTTAAGCCAGAATTGCGAAAACATGCAATCTTAGGGGACACTTAATTCTCTTAAAGGGAGAAAGGTGAGAGACCACGACAACCAGTGTCCAAGATATCAAGCCCTCAATAGAATGTGGAGCTCTCATAAGCCTCATGGACTCCCTGGGTAGATGAGGGCAAGCAGCCAAGGCTTGGTTCAAAGAAGTGACGTGGGGTGCTTGTGAGCACACTCTAAGGCAATTATCACAATCAAATTAGCACATGAATGCCAAACCATGGTAGTCTGCTACACATTTTTTATGATATCTCATGTAGCCTTATAGCCTGTTGCCGAGGGCTACACCGGTTGCTAAAGGCCCTGAACCCGAGCAAGGGAGAGGGCATTTAATAACTGGTATAGCCTGTGGCAAAAGTGCTATAAGGCTTTTAGAACATTCCACCCACTAATGGTCCACTAATGGTGGGTGGAATGCTCTAAATTTAAAAGAGAAAAACATGAAGACAAACATTGGAATGTTGGAGCTCCGAGCTTATACCAGCATTATAAGCTTGGAGCTACTCCATTCTCTTCAGTGGAGCTCTCAACATTCCAATGTTCTAATATGTATTAAATATATTTACAGCATAAAGAGTAACCATAACATAGAAACCACTCAAAGTACAACACACAGATATAATACAGTAACCACACAATGAACAGGCAATATCACATTGAGAAAAGTGATTGCATGTGCAAACCAAAAATCAGTTAAAGAAAATGATAAAACACTATACACTAATGCTCTCAAAGCTCTAATGTCCACAAACCCCTAAACACCTATAGTTCAAGGGCGCTTGCGTTGTAAGCACAATTGTTTTTTTGCAGGAAGGGGTACCTTCCTGCACAAAAGCAATCCCTTGAGGCATATTCATTTTTCTATATGTGCTGCTGGAAGTAACGAGGAGAATTAAAGGTATTTTTCTTCGTTACGCCTCACCTGGGGAGGCGTAGCCTTTTGGCGCATTCCCAGGTCTACCAGTAATGGTAAATCTGGGAATGCACCAAAATCCAAGGATGGATGCGTGGGAACACCCATGCTCCTGCCATGGAACACCTCCCTGGTGCAGAGTAATGCACCGCAGCCATTTGCACTGCGTTGCGTTACTCTGGATTTTTCAAGGCACTCAGGGCATGGCTTGATAAATCCGACTTAGGCTTTGTCTCCCCGTTGCACCCCTCCTGCAAGGGCGACGTAAAACCTCAATAAATTTGCCCCTTTGTTTTTAAGATGTACTTTTTTCTTGTCTGAGCTGCAGTGAGCCCAACACTACAGACGAGTGGCAGGTCCTTTCTTCATATATTAATAAATACCAGACTTTAGCTATCAAACTTGAGCTAAACATTCTGGTGGTATGACTGCACCATATAAATCAGACTAGCTAACAACCACTCTCAAGAGTGGGGATTTCATTAAGCAATTAATAAAAATGAATATGATTCATAAACGTGGAAGAAACGTATTTCAGTTTTAAGCATCAACTAATCATGTCATTTGGAATATGCTTCATAAATATAACTTCTTAAATAATTCTCCAAGACACACAAAGCATAAAAAAACCTTTTTGTTAATTTTTCGTTCATGCTGAGAGGTTTTTCTACTACAACGTATCTCTCTTTATTGAATTTTGGAAAAAGAATTCGGTAAAAAAAATATTCTTGCAATATAGTTTCGGCAGAACGAAAACTTCCTCCTCGGCCAGAATTTTGTAGTGGGAAATAAAACACTTTTTTTACTGAAACCCTAACAGCAGAAAAAATAAAACATGGCTATTCGCTTGTACGTAAAGCGTTAGCAATGGGGGTTATTTAGATGCCTCTTATCTCCATTGTTGATTTTCTGACATATCGAACTTTACACTTTCTCTTATCTACGTGTACTCTTTGAAATTCATCTGCATATTCCCTCGTTAGTTACTCAATTATCAGCTCTGGCCCATTAACTTCTGCCTTGATCTTTGACACCTGTTGACATCGTCCTCTTATGTCGGGGTTCTTGCATTCCTCAGCATCTACATCGTTAATCATTATGGCTCATCCTGATCCGTCCACACGAGGCTCGGCATCTGGATAAGAGCTAGCGAGGTAAGACGCTGCAGTCACGGTCATGTGGATGGCATAGAGCCTGGGACTGTACCTGACTGATTAAAGGCTACTAGAACATTTTATTGCATGTGACCAGTGGCGTAATGCAAAACAATTGGGCCCCCCTGTAGAATGTGACCAGGATCCCCTGAGTTTCCCTTAGTTCACAGATATTAATTGACCTTGGTCTGAAGGGAGCCCCCTTTAAGACTTGGGATCCCCCAGCTCCGCGGGGGCGCTGGGGCCTGCGTTATGCCCCTGCATGTGACCAACCTACTACTCAGTTCTCACATCGCTGGGAGGAAACTCACTAGGCTAAAAAAAATGTGTATTAGTATTAACCCTCCTAATCATAGAAGTATGTCATGGACTTAATTGAGCTTCCACCTGTTAATACTGATGTCGATGTACGCAATGATACATGTGTGTATAAGAACGAAATCGAATCACTGTTGTCAAATTCACCTGACCTCTCCATCAACCCCAAGTCAGAAATACGTGGTCAGGGAGGCCCTGTGCCCTAGGCCTGAGGCAACTGATTGACAGATCACAGGTTGGGTGACCCTTAACTAGGAGAACAAATGTGTAAACAAGAAAAACCCAGATTAATTCTACAGATAGGCAGCGACACCACAATGGTCCGGGGAGATTGGCCCCAATAAAGCGCACATGGATGGGGCACGCGTTCCCAAATCACTATAAAGTTAGATGCCGCATAAAGTTAGGAACACTCAGCCAATCAGGACACAGCACACACACACACGCAGTGAACATGTGCTCTCCATGCCGAACATCTGGACATGTTACCCACTGGCTCATTGTGTCCATGCAAGGTTGAGACCCACCTGCATTCGTTATCGGATGGGAGTAATTTGTGACTGCATGATTAGGCCCACATTCCTCTTCCTAAAAAGGTTCTGTGAATTATTTTCTGATGCTCCAAGTAATGTATATATTGGTGTTCAAATTGATTGTGCATTGAGTAAGTCCTCAGACCTGTTTCTGTATGCTGTACTTCCAGCAGCAGTGTTTAATTAAACCAACTGTTCCTGTTTTGCCAAACTTGGCCAAGAACTGCCTGTGGTTGTCAAGTTGTTCCTCATTTCTGCGTAAATTGTTGTCATCTTTGTCCCCGATCTGATATTGACAGACTATTGGGCTCACTTAGTCCCGTGTAGCGCACAGAGCCTCCCCTTGTTATCGGGTAGCATGCACTAAAGAGCGGGCTAAGGGTTTCTTGGACAAAGTCATTTCAGTTTTTTCTCTCTTTTTCTTCATTGTGGTTATTAATTGAAGCATTCTTGATGTTGTAGTAGTGGAAAATTGTTGCAATTGCATTTTTACTTGATTGTCTTGTTTTGTTAATGAATCAATGTCCTTATGAAGGAGTTGCCAATTCTTACAATCGCTATTCCATATCTAAATAAGAGTCTGCTATTTTCCTGCTGAATTCACACATTTTGAACAATTGCACTTTCTTTCAGGTTGTGACTCTTCAAGTGCATTTTTTGTTTGTGTCTGTGAAATTTCTAATCTGATGCATCTGTACATAGCATTGCGCTGTAACCAGTAGTTCCCGTATATTTATTCCCCCACGATCAGAGTAGAATTTAAAATTACTTAATCCTGAGAATCTAGAGTGTATCAGTCCCCTAAAAAAGTTTCCAGCTTAACATGGAGTCGCAGCTAAAGCACATGCAAACTAGGTTCCCCACACGGTTAAAAAACTTTGCAAGTATTGCCATGAATGACACACACACACTAAGGCACACGCATTCCCCTGGCCAGAGGGGGTAACCTTCGACACTAACATAATCGAACACACAATAACGCATATTCTGACCAAATACGTAGAGCAAAAGAACGCCGGAAGAGAGGCACTGTTAGAACTATGGGCCATCTTCGAGGAGGCCCAGATCGGCAATCCTATCCCTGAACCAGCAAATAAGGCATCTGCGCCTCTCCCACTGTATGTGGGAGTGGAGGTGCTCTCTCCAATGCTTGCCATCCCCGCACTAGGTTACACCAATCCACCGGTTGAATGAGCCGGGGGTCCCCCTACTGAACAACAAACTTCTAGATCTAAACAGGGGAGGCCAACAGGCCAGCAGGCCCAGGCAATCCAGTCATGACCCCAGTCCAGTTCTAGGGGTCCCTGAAGCTCCACCAACCCACCAAACCCCAGCGGCGTGAAAATCGTGCACTCCCACCCATTCTGGTGAATGCACTCGGGTGACTGGGAAATTCATAGCAGTCCTGGACAATGACACAACAAGTGGGGTTGAGGAAAGGGGTCCCAGTCCTGCAGGGCCTGAGGAAAAGGAGGAGCTGCAGGGTATGCTTAGGCAGCCGAAGGGACAGCAGAAAGTGATTTTGAGGGCAAGCAAATTCCTACACAGAAGAAGAGCGCCTAGCTCAGAACGAAGGAGGCAACCCAGGTGGGAGTTAGAGGAGAGCTGTGAATTAGGGAAAGAGAGAAAGAGAGCTATCACCATGGGAACGCAGCAAGAAAACAGAGCAGCGTGCCCACCACCTGAGGAGAGCGGGGGTCGTTGTAGGACACCACTTGGAGAAGAGTCTGAGGCAGAACTAGAGGGAAGGCTTCTACCTGGAGCCCAAGCCTCACCAGATCATCAGCGTAGGCGAGGGGCTGACCAGGTGATAAGGAATCAAGGTAGCCTAGTACAGCCTCAATTAAGACACAGGAAAACCAACAAGGCACCCTTGCTTGTGCACGAGGAGAGCAGCGACAAAGATGTCCACAACTCCAGCCGAATGCGCGGGATAGAGAAACGGACCCTAAGGGAGATAGTAACCAGAGAGAAAGGCAAGGCCTTCGCGCAACCATTTTGCCACCTGCTAGTCCACTGAACCGAAAGGGAGGGCCAGTATGAAAGGCTCTTGCTGAAGGAGGGATCCTTTAAACCAGAGGACATGGTAGCTGCGGAAGACTGCATCAGGCATGTAGGGGGAGATTACAAGTGGAACTTCCCCTACATGCAGGATTGCCTAAGAAAAGGGGAGTGCTACAGTAGATAGAAACCAGTGGTGCTCCCCCAAGCCAAACGTGACCGCTGTTGCCGAAGGGCATGTCAGGGACCATCTATGTGCCATGGGCCAAGATGAATAAAGAAGGGCTCAGAAGCAAACTGCCGCCATTGTTGAATGGGGCGGAGAAATGGATATCATGTCTTGCGCAGATTTTTTTATAAAGATGTTCCAAAGATGGCTGACTGCTAGAGAGCTACTGTTGGGAGCTCCCTGACCTTGGATCACCATAGGGAGTGGACCCTGGCAGTGGGCCCCTCCTTCGAACTTCTGTCCCATAGGATCCATGAGAAGCCGTCCCATGATCCTGCAGGTCCGAAACGAGCGAGGAGGCGTTCACAACAAGGACTGTGCCTCAGCCGTGTAGAGGGAAGGAACATGGCCCGCTGGGTGCCTCCAGACAATCGCCAGCACTGCCTTCCAGTTCTACCCAGCTGGCACCCAGGGGAATGGGAATCTGGTCAAACTCTAGCTGTGGAGGTCCGCTGCTGCTCCCATTTTCCTGCGCGCCTGTGTCCGGACTGAGTGGGAGAGCCCGCCGAAACCCTCCTCCGCTGCCTGCTGACGGCCACCAGCACTGCTTCCCCTGCTCTTCCCATTCCCCCCGGGGAGAGGCGAGTCCCCGTCCCACAGGAAGGGGATGAACTCAAGCTGGGACCAGCTGCAGGGGGCATGCTGTGGCTGACGCTCCAGCCTCCAGGATGCTGTGGGTTGCCAATGTGGGGAATGGTGAGACTATGGTGGCTATATTGGAGGTGAGGAGACCGTTGCTGCGCACCTCTGAGGTTCAGCCTCCCCCAACCTGTGGCGCTCAACCAACCTTCAGTGCAGAGGCCGGACTGCTGCGCCTCCCTGATGCCTGGTGCAGTGCCGGGGGACAACCGAGAAGGTTGTCGCACCTGTGACATGTTGACTACAGCCTGGCTTGATCCCCCTTATGTAGCACAAACATGGGGACAGGACTAGCGGCTGGGACCCTTGGATGCTGTTTGGACTCATCTTCGAACAAACCAAACAGCCAAGACCATAATGTTATGCTATATAATAGCATTATGTTATGTCTATATTCTTGGCGCTCACTTTCTGCTCATACAGCAGATTATATCTACACTCTTAGTTTAAATTGCACATCTTTCGTAAACACCATTGCAACGTTTTCCTTTTGTGTTTAGACTCATGTATCTGTTTCGTATCTTACAAGGAATCCATGTACTCTGAAGTCCTTATGTAATGTAACTGGTTCTATTGTAAAGCGCTCTGACACCTTCGGGTAAAGTATGCGCTGTATACAAACGCATAAATATAGAAATAAATTAATAAGCACTGCAGGAATAAACCTAGCGATAGGCGATGTGAAAAGTCTGCTAAGCAGTCTTATTGGAGAGCGGACTAACACAATGTTCGTCCAAGCCGGCATCTCAGCAGTCACGCTGACAAACACTGAGCATGACGGGCTGCATTCAATTCGTACAGGCACCCAATATGGACGGCCCTGAGAGAACTATTCCCTGACTGCCCATATGTAGGAGGATTGATGGAATAAAGGATGAAGCTGGGGAAACCATGACTGACTTTCTAGACAGAATGAGGGAACGATGGGGACAAGAGACAGGACAGCAATGGAATGATATGGGTCCCCAGGTTGCAGTCTTCTATAACATCCTCAAAAAGGGCCTGCCCACCAAAATTCCGAGTGGATTGGATAGTGTAGTAGGGTTAGACACCAAACTCTGGCAGGAGATACAGACTCATATACTACATTATTACAGAAAAAACTGGAAAAGGACGGGGAAAAACAGGAGCAAGCACAGGCAGAGACAATCAAGTTGGTCCAATACAAATTGAAAAAGACCCCCCTCAAGGGGGATGCACTGGCCACAAAGCACCCAGAGGGTGTTAACCCAGTTATAATGGCAGAGGTCAGGGAGGTTGGCAGCAGGCGGACCTCAGAGAATGTTATTATTGCCACAGAATGGGCAACATGGCCGACTGATGCCACCTAAAAGCATATCATGAACAGAGATCGATAAATCTGGGCCAGTCCCCACAAAATCCTAATTCTCGAAACCGAGCCCAAGGTAACCCGAATGCACCTTACACTCAGCCACAGGGAGGTCAGACACCTACTGCATCACCGCAGCAGGGATCAGGTGGTTGGTCAAATATGTGGCAACAGCAGCAACAGACAGGGGCCCCAGCCCAACAAGAACTGCAGCAGGGAGGGGTAACTGTCTGGGGAGGCAATGCCTTTACACAATCGCACAACCCACCTAAGCAGTAAGCTCAAACCACCAACATCCACTTCACATACACTTCAAAACTCTTTTTAAAGATAAAGACTAGCAAGGCAACATTAGGAATTCATGCCTTTACTTGCATCTGGGAAACTCAGGGCGTCTGTATGTTTTGTAGATATGGAATCCGCACTAGACTCTGCCATTTGGTGGCCTGCAGGGGCCTGGGCCCCACTCTGCTGCTGGTCCCCCAGGGCAGGGTTGGCTGGCCACGCCCTGGGGGGAGGGCAGTCTGATGAGGGGGCAGGACAGCTCCCCATCCAGTGCATAAAAGCAGGCCTCCAGGTCCCCTCACCTAAGTCCAATTGGGAGGGGTTCCAATAACCAGATTAAACAAAACCCACTCTTGGGCTCCGGTCCGGGACCAAAATTCCCTCATGGAGTATGGTCCCAACTGTAGCCAGCAGCCTCCAGGTCAATGGAGGCCCCTATTCAGTTCCAAAATGAAGCAATGTTCCAGTGTCAAGAGCCAGGTGCACATTCAGGATGACTAAGATCGCATAACATCCACAGCACATGCATAAACTCCAACCAATCTCCAAGCTCCACATGGCACCGAGCCAGTAGGAAAGTGAACCAGAATAATCACTCGTCCCAGTCCATTACTTGTATCTAGTGAGTTTTGACGCACTCTGGCCTCGCACCAAACTCTCTATTCAGGAACATTCTACCTCCTCCTTTCAAAGTGTTTTAAACATCCAAAGCCTGCCCATAAAGAGCCTTGTAGTCAATGCGCTTCTCCACCGGAAGCCAGTGAAGGGATTTAAGAGCTTGTTTGGCTGAAGAGTGTCTAGGAATACCGAAGAGCAGACAAGCCGCAGAATTCTGCAGAACCTGCAGCTTATTAAGAAGTCTCTTTTGAATGCCAACAAAAAGGGCATTACAAAAGTACAGCCTGGATAGAATGAGCGCGGAAACCACTGTGTTTTGCAAGTTGAGCGGTATAAAAGGGAACATTTTTCTCAGAATTTTCAATGTGAGAAAAATGGATGACGTGAGAGCCTTTACTTGATGGGAGGACAGAGTTGTATCGTAAATATCTCCCACGTTTTTTGCCTTTGTGACCGGAGTGGGGGGAGGGCCAAGTACCTGAAGCCACCAGATGGGGGACCAAAGAGAAGGATTACTGCCGAAAAGCAAAACTTTGGTTTTATTTGAATTTAATTTAAGGCAGGTCTCTGACATCCATCTACTTACTTGTTGCATGCAGGTTTGGAAATTGTGGGCTGTCTCCTGAATGTTATTTGTAATGGAGACAATAATCTGCGTGTCATCTGCATATGATACCATATGATTTAATTAACCTGGCTAGCGGGGTGACATATAAATTGAAGAGGGTGGGACTCAGTGACGAGCCCTGTGGAACCCCACACAGGAGCTGCAAAGTGTGCCATGCAAAGCCATCCAGTTCCACAATTTGCTCTCGGTCTGTCAAAAAAGATTTGACACGTGAGAGGGCTGCACCACCCATACCGATTTCTTTGAGGCAACTTATCAGGAGGCTATGATCTACTGTATCGAACGCTGCCGAGAGATCCAAGAGGCTCAAGGCGGCATTTCCTCGATTATCAACTGAGTGTCTAATTTCTTCGGTCACAGTGATCAAGGCAAGCTCAGTACTGTGCTCGCTCCTGAATCCGTACTGCGTAGAGTCAAGGAAGTGATTAGTGTAAATAAAAGTAGTCAGTTCTTGGTTCATTAATGTTTCAAGAAGTTTCGCTGGTAAGGGTGTTAGACCTGGCTTCTTGGGCACCAGGGCACTCAGGGGTTACTGCGCTCCAATCGCATCGACTGGAGTGTTCCCCACTGGTGTCCTGGGGCCTCAGTACTAGTGGACCCAAAACTGGATAACCAAGTACTCCTCTCCAGCACTTGACTCTCTCCGGGTAGCGAGACAGAGCAGTCCAAGGCTTACTCAAGGAGGTGAGGTGGGGATTAGAAATTCAGAATACAGTGCACATCGTACTACCAGTTGATAAAATCAATGTCCAGTCAGTGCTTTACTTTTTATAAAAGAAAAGTACTTTAATACACACTAGAGAAATATATTACACATAAAACTAGGATAACAGTGAAAGCCAGATGTCTCTACAACCCTCTGGGCCAGAGTTCTGACCCCAAACAGTTTTATAGCGCTTAGACGCCAAGCACTATAAAAACACAGTTAACATGAAAACACACAATTAGCATTGCATATTACAGACCATGTTGCACAGGATTGATCCCAATCTTTGAATTGAAAGGATATAGTTAAAGCATATGATGGGAAGTCAAAGGTTCTTGATCAGCCCCCTAACCCCCACCCAAAGCAACAGAAGTGCCCTCCCGTCCTGAGTGAGGACACTGCTCTAGTGGTGTCAGGGATCTTACCACAGGAGCCTGATGTCTTGGCACAGTTTACTGGAGTCCCACTAGTACAGTAGCCACTGGCTAGCTGTAGGAGGGTAGTGGCTGGACAGAGTGCCAGTTCACCCTGATGACCCCAGAGATCACAAAAAGAAAGGTGGGGGCCTGTTTTACTTGCCTCTATTTCCAGCTACTGCTTGTACAGGCTCCCACAGTGCAGGGGAGGAGTGTAGAGGAGATTTGATCTCACCTTCATGGACTAGAATCAAGCTTTTACTTCTCTGGCTCCTTGGATGTGCTGCAAGCTTCCTTTCCACACTAGCTCCCTTGATGTGCTGCAAGCTTCCTTTCCACACCTGCTCCCTTGATGTGCTGTAAGCTTCCTTTCCACACCAGCTCCCTTGATGTGCTGTAAGCTTCCTTTCCACACCAGCCCCCCAAATTCCAGATGCAGTGAGCAAGTGTCTTTACATTGCCTTCACACCTCGGGTCGCGGCTGGCTTCCTTTGGACGCACCTGGGGTGGCCTCCGCCTCAGTCAAAACTAGTCTTCAACAACAGCTGACTACTCAGGCCAGACTTTTATCACCTCTGATTGATAGGCTGATCCAATCAGAGGGTCTGCTACTTTTGCAACCTGATTACACCTCCAATCCCAAACCATTCATGGCGTGTTCAATGCCTGACCAAAGCATGCACAAATGACCTACTGTTTTTCCTGGTACCAGCCTGTGCTATTTCCTAAAGAGGAATTTTAATTAACTCCAGACCAGGAGGCACTTACCAAGGGGGGGGGTCCTCTTAGCAGAATTAGTGCAGCTAAACCCAGATAAGAGCTGAGTGTCTACCCCAGCCCACCAGGCCTTTCCCTCTCCAAGGAAATGGGGAGGGGGCCGGGGGAGCTGGGATGTCCAGCATAACATCTCGCATTCCACACAATAGCTCAACTCACACGTCAGGTAGACAAAGGCAACAGGACCCCAGGCAAGGGATAAACTGCACAGAATTGATCCGGAGGGTGGCTAGTGACTCACCCCTCCAGACTATAGGTCTATTGCTGCCACCACTGTCAGTCTACCACAGCCTGTGTAGAGAGGCTAGTAGCCACTCTCTGAAAAATAGGGGTGCCCTAGGCATACCCCCTTGATCTCAGAGCCAAGCTCTAGGGTCTCAATCCATGTAAACAGGGAGACCCTCAGTGGACATGTATGATTGTCATGCTCACTGAGGTAGGGATCTAGAAACCATACAGTAGCTTTTGAGTGACTTGTCTGGAGATTAGCATAAGGCAGGGGAAGCATCTCTCCCCAGAGACATGCAGAAAACTTCCCGACCCAACAATCGATAATCGGGAAATCGGGCGAGAATTACCTGGGTTCGTCTGTCCAGATTGGTTTTTTTTTTAACAAGGGCAAAATAGAAGTCTTTTTCCAGATTTTTGGAAACGTTCCGGTTTTAAGAATAAGGTTAAAAATATCTGTAAGTTGCTGTGCAATAGGATCCACAAAGGAGAGGGAAGGATGTTTACCTGCGGGGCTTCCAGGGGCTCAAGTGCGGACACCGACGGTCCAAACTCTCAGGTGGGAAACATAGTGTTCCTTCCTTCTGCAGATTCACCTGCAGTCACGCTGTCCCAGCTGCTGCCCGGGCACCAAAGCCTGCCTCCTCTGTGAGTCAGGAGAAGGTCACAGCACAGGCTAGTGAAGCAAGACTGGGGGGAGGAGACGGCTGTAGAGGTGGCGGGGTAGAGATCAGCACATATATTAGAGAGGAATTTTTTTTTTTACTAGCCAGCGAATCAGGTGAGGTCCAGGTTCTGCCTAATGATTGTGAGGGAGCCGAAGGTGTAAAGTTCATTACTGTTGAAGCAGGCTCCTCCCACCAGAGAAGAAATCCATAGGAGCACCTTCTCCACGATTCCACACTGAGGAGAAGGCGAGCTGCCTACCACATGGTTGCCGGTAAACTGAAACCCCTCTGCCGGTGATTAGTGGAGGTTTTTTTTGCCTATCTCCAGTGCTCCAAGCGTAGTGCGGAGTTGCACTGAACTCCGTGAACTCTGCCAGCAGAGTGGAGTTTACTGCCCACGTCTAGCGAGGAGGGAGGTGCCCCAGAGCAGGAATGGTATAACAATTGGTTTTCCTGGCCCCCCCTGTGGTTGACTAGTTTGTGTATGTCATTGCTGCCCATTCTCATAATCATATTATGTTTTGTGTGGTTTCCTCCAAGTGGGGGTTTCCTGCTGTAAAAACGCAGTCCTCAAAATTCTAATTTGGTAGAATGCAAGTAACTAGGGAAGCAGTAATAGTTAAAACTGAAGCACGACAAGTCCCTAATAATGTGAGTGCCATGAGGTATAGGGTAAATTATGTAGTTGAGAATTCAACTAGAGGGGGCAATGTTAATATTGATGTTGATGTACTCAATGATACATGTGTGCATAAAAACAAAATTGAATCACTGTTGTCAAAATCACCCGATATGACCACTTCATCAACCCCAAGTCAGAAATACATGATCAGGCAGGCCCTGCGACCTAGGCCTGAGGCAACTGATTGACAGAACACAGGTGAGGTGACAAGTAACCAGCAGAACAAAATTGCAACAGGAAAAAGCCTGATTAATCCCACAGATAGGCAGCGGCACCACAATGGTCGTGGGAGATATGCCCCAATAAAGCACATATGGCCGGAGGGGCGGCATTCCCAAAACACCATAAAGTTAGATGCTGCATGAAGTTAGGAACACTTAGCCAATCAGGACACAGCACACACAGCACATGCAGTGATCATGTGCTCCCCATGCCGGACATCTGGACACGTTACCCACTGGCCCTCATTGTGACCACGCAATGTTGAGACCCACCTGCATTTGTTATTGGGTGGGAGTCATTTATGACTCCATGACTAGGCCCACATTCCTCTTCCTAAAAAGGATGTATGAATTGTTTTATGATGCTCATTGAAATGTATATAATGGGGCTCAAATCGAATGTACTTTGAGTCAGTCCTCAGACCCGTTTGTGTGTTCTGTACTCCCGGCCGCAGTGTTTAATTAAACCAACTGTTCCTGTTCCTGTTTTGCCAAATGCTTCTTGTCTTTGTTTTTTCAAGGTAAATTTACATTTGAGCAATACACCCCTAATATAAAACTATTAGGCCAAAGAAACACTTGCTTTCAGACAAAGGAGGGGATTATCAAAGTAAATATCTGTAGTGTTTTATTGTTTATAAGCAGGACAGCTGAGATACATATATTACCCAATATGCATTAAGCCATTTTGTGGAGCAATGGGTATGGTGTAACCCTGGGCGGAGTTCGCGGAGTTGCGCTACGCAAAAGTCCGCGAAGTGGAAAAAAAACTCCGCCGCGCTACGCGGAGCTCCGCAAGCGGCGGAGTGCGATAGAAAAATACAGTTCGCAGTGATTTTCAGTGCAGGATGCTTGTCCGCACTGTGCAATCATCGCGAACGGCACCATGCACAGCGCAAGCGAGCGCTGTTTTCCTTTCTGCCGCTCGAGTAGATTTTTACTCGAGCAGCAGCTTTCTCAACATGAACGGGCAGTTTCTCAATGCGAACGGTTGCGAGCATACGCGACCACTCGCAATGAGAAACCCGACCCCCCCCCCCGTGTTGAGAAATCTCGCCAGGAGGTTTATTTTCCACGCTCGCGCTCGCCAACTTGATGTTGACGATCACGAACGAGGAAAAATCTCGCCGGGAGGTGGATTTTCCTCGCTCGCGCTCGCCAACTTGACGTTGGTGTACGCGAGCGAGGAAAAAAACTCCGCTGCGCAAAGCAGAGTTTTTCGGAACTCCGCGAGCTCCGCGTAACGCGGAGTGCGGAAAACTCCGCAAAATCCGCAAGAGGAGCGGAGTTCACTGCCCAGGGTTAGTATGGTGGAGGTGAATGTCAAAGGATTGAGAGCATGAGAAAAGGGTTGGGTTTGAGAGGGGACATCTGCTGTTTTCCAGTTCAAGCTTGACTAGGTGTGCCATAAGGACTGTCTTGAAAAGGGGGTCCATCAGGCTGTAGGATTGGATTCTGGATACAGCATATTGTGGTACAGATGTAGCAAGAAGACTGTGATAGGCAGAATGTAGGTCTCAAGTAGGAATGCAACAGTGAAGAATTTGGGATAAATGTGATACAATGTTTCATGGACAGTCTTATAAACACGGATCATGAGATTTAGAGACCTATATTTTTGGTAACAGCCCACCAATCTGCGGTTTAGGCAGAAAATAGGATAGTCTCAGCATGATGTTTACACTGAACTTTTTATAAGCATCTCACTTTACTGTTTGAGTGATGCTCAGTAAATTCACACTGAAATAGTCAAGAAAAATCGCAATCCAACTGTGTCATGAAAATTAATGAGGAAGAAATCAGCTTGTGACTCCTTGAAAAAACTAGTGTAGGTGGGGGTGAAGGCCTTCATGGAACTGCAGACCCCCCATCCAGCTTCACATTCACAAAGTTCTTGCATTGTGACCCCATCCACTAAGGGACGAGGGCCACATCCTCCTTGAGATTTCTTTGTAAAACAGCATCAGTAACTTCTTCAACAAGCCAACTGACAACTTCTGCAAATGTTTTAGGTATCTACCTGTCACATTGGTGAATAGACATAATATCGAATCCCAAATATCGAATTGCAGTAATATCGAAGTTGTAATATCGAATGTCTCATTATATCGTATTAATGAATATCGTAGTCAAAAATATCGTTTTTATTTTATTTAAAAAATATCGAAGTATAAAATATCGAACAAGTAATATCGTCAATAGATAATATCGAATAGTTAGTGTTGTAAAAAATATCGACAAAAAAATATAGAAAGTGTAAAATATCATTTTTTTGTTAATATTTAAATATTCTGTATTGTTATTAATTTTGTATTATTTTAATTGTTTGAATATTTGTTTGAAATTGTATAAAAATTTTTTTGTAACATATGTTTTAGGAGCGGGATGTTTGGTTATTAGGGGATAAGGGTGGGGAGTATTTTAAAAATATTAGTGTAAATTGACATATTAATTTAATATTTTTTAAATTAGAAATTAATTTCAAAAACGAAATTTATATTAAAAATATAAAATATATGGGGTTTTTTAGGAGCGGGATGTTGGGTTATTAGGGGATAAGGGTGGGAGTATTTTAAAAATATTAGTTTAAATTTAGATATTAATTTAAATTTTTTAAATTAGAAATTAATTTCAAGAACGAAATTTATATTAAAAATATAAAATATATGTTTTGTTTTAGGAGTGGGATGTTGGGTTATTAGGGGATAAGGGTGGGTAGTGTTTTAAAAATACTAGGATAAAATTTACATATTAATAAAATTTATTTAAAATTAGAAATTATTTACAAAAATGAAATTTAGAAAAAAATATAAAAAATATGTTTTCTTTTAGGAGTGTGATGTTGGATTAATAGGGGATAAGGGTGGGTAGTGTTTTTAAAATATTAGTATAAAATTTATATATGAAATTAAAATTTCGAATTTTGGAAATAATTTAAATTTAAATTTAAAAATCGAAAATAATTTTTTGTTTTTAGAGTGGGATATTGTGTTATTAGGGGAGAAGGTTGGGAGTGTTTTAAAATTAGTTATATGAATTGATATATTTAAATAAAAAAGTTTAAATAGCAAATTTAAAAAATTTGAAAGTGAAATTATAAAAGGAAATATATTTTGTATTTTAGAAGTGTGATGTGTGTTATTAGGGGATAAGGGTGGGGAGTGTTATTTAAATATTATTCTAAAATTAATTATTAAATTAAAAATTTAAAATTTGGAATTAATTTGAAGAAATAAAGTTAATTAAAAATAGGAATTATAGGTTTTTTTTAGTAATGGGATGTTGGGTTATTAGGGGAAAATGGTGAGGTTGTTCAAATAGTCAAATATATATATTTAGGGGCCGATTCCGATCTTCGGAGCCCTATTTCCCGACCGAGTCGTACGTGCGTCCGGGCGAGCGAGTACGATGCGTGCGCTCGCGAAATCGCCGACTGACTCGTTCGCATGACCCGACCGCTCCGAACGACTCGCACGGGGACGATGCACACCTCGCAATGGAGACGTTCCCCGGCCGGGTAAGTACGATGCGCACCTCGACCGCTCCGACCGACTCGCGCAGTCCAGCTCCAAGGAGCTGTCGGAGCCGCACTTTGGGGGTCCGTGTCGGACCCCCCTGGATGCATAGGCGTGCGAGTCGCACACAGGGGGGACCCATGGGTCCCCCCTACACGTGCATTTACGGTGCGACCCGCATCGATGCGAACACGCTGTAGGGGTGCCCTTGTTCGCGTCGTGCCCATTGAGTCAATGGGAGCCCGTGTACGCGTCGTACGACTGGCTCCCATTGACTTCAATGGGAGTCCGACCGAATCGAGTCCGATGGCATACATGCGCATCGTACTCGTTCGGTCGGACTGCTAGGGTTCGATTCGGTCGGAATTCTCTCCGGGTCCGGCTCGGTCGGGGAGATTTCCGGCCTGAATCAGAATCGGCCCCTTAGTGTGCAGAAGCTTCCCTGACTTAATAATTACTGTAGTGGGAATAGTAATTTTATATGTTTAGTGTCCAGCATCTTCCCTGACTTAATACTGACTGGAGTGGGAATAGTAATTTTTATGTGTTTAATGTCTAGCACCTTCCCAGACTTAATACTGACTGCAGTGGGAATAGTTATTTATATATTTTTAATGTCCAGCACCTTCCCAGACTTAATACTGACTGGAGTGGGAATAGTGATTTACATATGTTTAATGTCCAGCACCTTCCCTGACTTAATACTGACTGGAGTGGGAATAGTAATTTATATATGTTTAATGTCCAGCACGTTCCCTGACTTAATTTTGACTGGAGTGGGAATAGTAATTTTATATGTTTAGTGTCCAGCATCTTCCCTGACTTAATACTGACTGGAGTGGGAATAGTAATTATTATGTGTTTAATGTCCAGCACCTTCTCAGACCCAATACTGACTGGAGTGGGAATAGTAATTTATATATGTTTAATGTCCAGCATCTTCCCTGACTTAATTTTGACTGGAGTGGGAATAGTAATTTTATATGTTTAGTGTCCAGCATCTTCCATGACTTAATACTGACTGGAGTGGGAATAGTAATTTTTATGTGTTTAATGTCCAGCACCTTCTCAGACTTAATACTGACTGGAGTGGGAATAGTAATTTATATATGTTTAGTGTCCAGCACCTTCTCTGACTTAATTTTGACTGGAGTGGGAATAGTAATTTTATGGGGCCGATTCCGATTTCGGCCGGAAGGGCACCGAACGATGGTCGGAGCCCTTCCGACCGAATCGGAACGTGCCGGCCGGATTCCTTGCCGACCGAGCCATTCCGATGGGTTCGGTCGGAAAGGAATCCGACTCGGATTTCCGGATGGCTTACGACGGGCTCGGAGAGCCCGTCCGCCGTCCGGAAATCCTTCAGTACCTCCCGGCCGCCTCTTCACGACCGAGGGAGTACGATGGCAGATTTCACTGCCTTTTCGTGTCGGTCTTTCCGGCACGAAAAGGCAGTCGGTAACTGTCTTTGGGGGCCCCAGTAGGGCCCCCATGGGTGCGAGGCCGCCGAATGGCGGCCTGGGGCACCTACGGTGCCCCTCTGTTGATCCCTGCACCCGGTGGCAGGCACCTTGGGGTGCCGGCCACAGGGTGCAGGGATGAACTGCACCTCTGCTTTTCACAATGCAAGCATGCATTCCGCTCCGAATGCATGCTCCCATTGTGCAGTATACGAGTGCGACCGAACAGGGTTCGGTCGCATCGTACTTTGCAGGGCCGTAACCGACGACAGCAGGTCGGTCGGTTACGGCTCCGGACCGATGTCGGACGGACCTGAGTCCGTCCGACATCGGAATCGGCCCCTATATGTTTAGTGTCCAGCATCTTCCCTGACTTAATACTTATTGGAGTGGGAATAGTAATTTTTATGTGTTTAATGTGCAGCACCTTCCCAGATTTAATACTGACTGGAGTGGGAATAGTAATTTATATATGTTTAATGTCCAGCACCTTCCCTGACTTAGGGGCCGATTCCGATGTCGGACGGACTCAGGTCCGTCCGACATCGGTCCCGGAGCCGTAACCGACCGACCTGCTGTCGTCCGGTTACGGCCCAGGCAATGACGATGCGACCGAACCCTGTTCGGTCGCACTCGTATCTCCCACAATGGGAGCATGCATTCCGGACGGAATGCATGCTGGCATTGGAGAAAGCAGGGGTGCAGTTCAACCCTGCACCCTGTGGCCGGCACCCCAAGGTGCCTGCCACCGGGTGCAGGGTTCAACAGAGGGCACCATAGGTGCCTCCAGGCCGCCATTCGGCGACCTTGCACCCATGGGGGTCCCACTGAGGGCCCCCAAAGACAGTGACCGACTGCCTTTTCGTGCCGGAAAGACCGGCACGAAAAGGCAGTGAAAAACTGCCATCGTACTCCCTCGGTCGCAAAGAGGCAGCCGGGGGAGTACACAGGGATTTCCGGATGGCTGACTGGCTCTCCGAACCCGTCGTGAGCCATCCGGAAATCCGAGTCGGATTCTTTTCCGACCGAGCCCATCGGAATGGCTCGGTCGGAAAGGAATCCGAGCGGCACATTCCGATTCGGTCGGAAGGGCTCCGACCATCGTTCGGTGCCCTTCCGGCCGAAATCGGAATCGGCCCCATAATAATGACTGGAGTGGGAATAGTAATTTATATATGTTTAATGTCCAGCACCTTCCCTGATTTAATATTCACTGGAGTGAGAATAGTAATTGTTATATGTTTAGTGTCCAGCACCTTCCCTGACTTAGGGGCCCATTACGATACCCGGCGTAAATAAATCCGCCAGGCATGGAAGCGGCAAAATTCCGCCCGCATACACCGTCTGAACACCGACCACGCCATTACGATAACACAAACCGAAAACCGCCATCGGCGGAAAAATCACACAAAATACCGCCCGCCATCGTCCGAGTCGGAGTCAAACCGCCCGCCACGGACGGAAACACGCACGACAACACAAAACCGCCCGCCCACACGGCCGACACACCGCACGTGAAATTACGATCGCACCGCCATGAGCGCGGGAAAACCACAAATATACCGCCCGCCAGCGCAAACAACGCCGATGCCAATCGACACGGCAGAAACCATGGCGCCCACGTCCCTGCACAGAAACCATCCGCTCACAAAACCAATAGCACACAACATGGCCAATAAGTCCACACAGCAAGGCACGCACAAATACACAAGCACAGTACACATCCCGAAAACACCCCCCTGGACAAACAAAAAATACAAAGGCCAGAACACCAGACACAACACACCTGAAAACAACAGACCATGAGGACACACCCACATAGGTAAGTACAAAAGCAGCACTCCCACAGACCACAACCCCTTGCAACATTGCAAACTAGAGAGGAGAGGAGAGGACACAGTGACACAGCAAGGACAGCAGCACACCACAGAAACGCACACATCACAACCACCACCACCACCACCACCAAACACCGGCACCACAAACCCCCTGCACATTACACAACACACACCGCACCAGCACCACAAACACCATGGCACCACAAAGAATGCCCAAGTTCACGCCCATGGAGCTGACGGTCATGGTCGACGAGATCATCAAGGTGCACCCACAAATCTATGGGAACATGGTCCAACACACACCACTAGCCACCAGAAACAGAATGTGGAACCGGATCGTAGACCAGGTCAATGCAGTCGGGACCCTGCCCAGGAACAGAGTCGAAATTAACAAACGGTGGAATGACGTCAAGAGCCTGGTCAAGAAGAAGGAGGGCAAAAACAGAGAGCTGGCTGCCGTCACTGGCGGAGGGAATCCCGCGCTCTTCAAGACCTTCAAAGCGTGGGAGGAGAAGGTGCGAGTCATCATACATCCCGAGATCCTCGCCGGATTAGCAGGGGAGTGGAGGCTGGTAAGTACAAACTAATGTATACCAGCACACCGCTATGTACTCACATGCACTACCACCATGCCACAGCTCCCAGGGACAAACACCCCCATGTCCAGCACACAATACACGACACACACATGCAACAGACACCACCACACACAGCCCAAACAGAACAACTGTAAGATGCGTGGGGACATGTGTACATTCAGCCAGCCACGTAACCACCAACAGGTCCCCAAATATGCCAGAAGCGCCACAACGAGCACCCACCACACCCATGTGTCCGCCATAGCTGCACTAACCGACAAGTAACAGTTAAGTGGCAGGAACACAAAGTGCAGTGGGTGGGAGGGTGGACAGCCCAAGTACAACACACACCAGGCCCCTAGTCCCACAGTACAGCAAGGAGGAGCATCCCCCACACCCCACAGCCACGTGTCAGCCACCGCAGTGCACAACGACAGCCGAAAGGTAGACATCACGGTCCACAGCAATCGGTGTCAGTGGGTGTCCAGCCACCACTACGACCCACAACACCCCCCACCCCCACAGACCTGCAACATGGAGCACCCCCGCTTAGAACCATGTGGCATCCAGTACAGTGCACGCCCGAACAACCTGCAGGTGGGAAACTGGACAGGGCTGGATTACTGGAGGCATGAGGGCCGTAACACGACCAACACATGGGACATGTCACGTAGCAGACGAACACGCAGCACCGCCCACCGTCACGAACAAGTGAACAATGTGCACACGGACATGAACAACAGACTCACACCCCACATGACCCATCACAAACACAGCAACACCCAAGGAGCCACGTCTGCATGCACAAGCCACACTGAACATAGTACCACACGGCAGCCACTGTGCAACCCATCACACACAACCGAAACACCATTGAAGTCCAGTCCATGTAGCCCCTACTGCCTGTCAACCACACACCCCACAACTACGCCTATGTAAGACAAACAACACTAGACGCAACAGAGCGGAACTACATAAATGCACACGAACACCACTGAACCCATCAAACACACAGACACACCATGCACATACAACATACCATCCATCCCATCCGTCAGCCCCAGTCTCATGAAAGGCATGTCATCCGCACAGCTGCCACATATACAGCAGTCACGCTAAGACACATGCCCATGACCAACCATGTGCCAGAAGTCAATGAAGCGCACGACACACTGTGAGCAACAACACACAACATGGGCCCCCCCCGAGCACTGCAGTGATGCACATGGCACAGGGCAGCACGCACACCAAGGAGATGGGACAACTGCAATACGTTGGCTGGCACACAACCAACACTCACTCATAACGATGCGTCCAATGCCATGTCCAGTAATCACAACAGACAGCAAATATGCAGGCCATGTCAAGCATGCACACACCTCAAACCATGCACTGTCATGCTGCCACAACACATGTCACGTTCGGCACCCATGGCTTACAGCATGTACCCCAAAAGCATATCCCCTCCCAAATGTGAATCTGGGGCATGGCCCCCATGTTGCCATATGGGTGCCTAAGCGTTCCATATGAACCCCAAAAGCAAAGTACAAACCAGACCCAGGATGGGCCAGGAGCCCGCATACACCAGAGTCACAATGAGTAGGGGCACAGCAACACACCCATCGGCATGGCCAATCCGTCCCATGCCACATGTGCACAGCACACAGTCCCATTGCCTAGCACACACAACTACAGATGCCACAGCCACACACTCGCCTCCGGGAAACCCATGTACGAGATTGCACGAACTGCCAATGTCAGACGACAAATACATACTTCGCCAGGTGCAACACAATAACAAATCTCATTCTCTCCACAGGTGACGAACTGCCGGATGCTGGGGATGGAGACAGCAGCCAGCACAGCCAGCCCACAAGCCCCCAACGAGGACACACGGATCTGGAGGATCTGTCCTCCTCTTCGGACACGGACCACCAAGCAGGCCCATCTGGTGTGGCAGGGCCCAGCCGCTCCCCAGGACCCCTCCTACCCACCAACCCATCATCCAGGGATGCTGAACAGTCCCAGCCCCCTGCTGCCACTGTCGTTGCGGCCACACCCACGGTCATTGCGGCCACTACCACTGCCGCAACCGCCACCATCGCCGCACCGACCACCACCGCCACCACCACCACCACGTCTTCGCTGGCACCAGCCCCAGCGCAGGTGGTGGCCCGGCCGACTGGATCCACCCTGGGAGCCACAGCGAGGACCGTGGTGTGCAATGTGGCTAGTGGGCAGGCCGGTGGCAGCAGGACTGGTAGGAGGAGCAGGGTCAGGGAAACGCCAGCCTCCCCTGGGAGCCATGCCCTGCCTCAAATGGCCAGAGTCCTTGGGGCCTATGAGGAGGCCCAAGAACAATGGGTCAGGTCTGCTACAGACACGCGGGAGGTGCTGGGGGTGCTGAGGTCCATGGACGCCCATATGGGCCAATTCGTGTCCCGTATGGACCAACTCCTGGACCTCATGGGCCAGCTGGTGGTGGCGGTGGGGTCACAGGCAAGGCCAGCAACACCACCTCCGCCACCACCTGCTAGGGCGCAGGGTCGGGCAGCAGTGTCCACTTCCCCTGCGTCCACAGCCAGTGAGCACACCTCACCCACCACCAGCAGGTCGCCACCACACACCCCCTCCCAAACGTGGAAGGGGCCGTCCGAAGAGGAAACAGATCTCCCGGGAGGACTTCGCACGCTCCAGTCGCAAGTGAGGCAGCCAGCCAGCCTTCCGCCAGCCTTCCTTGACCAGCCACTGCATTGACTTGCTCTACGATCCCACTCCACACAGCCAGCTGGATGGCATGTGTGTGTTGGACTATGGACATAGAACCAGTGGGTACACCCTGAGCTTCACGCAGCCATGACCGACAGCTCATTGTCACTGCACGCACCACTTTTGTCATCACCTTACACACAATCACATGTCACAGTTTGGAATAAATGCACCTTTTTCACTAACTGCTGTTTGTGCCCTGTGTTTTATTTGTACGGAATACAACGGCCACCTTGGGCGGAAAGGCACCTGATGCGTGGCATGGCAATGGAATCCGGAGGGCCTGTAGGGACCTAGGGGTGGGAGACAGAACAGGAGCACATTCAATGAGTGTGTCACACACCCATCACACAGTACATGTCAACAACTACAAGCAATGTACACACATCGCACAGAGCAATAGGGCACAATGCCACAGTCACCAACAGTGGCATACTACCCTGGCCATGGAGCGTTGACACACTGCACGCAGTGAACATACGGCCACCCTGACACAGCACACACACACCTGCACAGATACAGACACATCATCCGTCGTACATGGACACTCACCGTCAAGTGAAGTAGCGGGCGATGAGCTGCTGGCGCACATTCCCAGCTTCCTCCTCTCCGCTGTCCACCTCACTCGAGCTGTCCTGGTCTGCGGGCTGGGGCCCTGGTTGATCTCCGTCATCCACAATGAGGGGGATCTGCTTCCGAATGGCCAGATTGTGCAGCATGCAGCACGCCACCACTATCTGGCACACCTTCTGTGGGGAGTACGCCAGTGCACCCCCGGTGCGGTCCAGGCACCTGAACCTGGACTTGAGGAGGCCAAAGGTACGCTCGACCACACGTCTGGTCCTCCCATGTGCCTCATTGTATCGATCGTCTGCTGGGGTGCGAGGATTCCTCAATGGACTGAGCAGCCATGCCCCATTCGGATACGCAGAGTCACCTGGGTGTGAGGGACACAGAGAACCGTTGCTATTCCAACTGGACAGGGGACAGCATCGCACAACCAGCACGCTACACCACTCCACATACTCACCGACAATACAGCCACGATCCTGTTGCAGATTGGCCATCAGTCGTGGCAAGATGCTGTTGCGCATTATGTGTGCGTCATGTGCCGAGCCTGGAAACTTGGCACACACGTGGGTGATCACCATGTCCGCAAGGCACACCACTTGCACATTCAGGGAGTGCGTGTGCTTCCTGTTGCGGTACAGGTGCTCAGTGGCCTGTGGTGGAACAAGGCCAACATGTGTGCAGTCAATGGCTCCCACGACGTGTGGGATTCTGCCAAGGGCATAGAATGCACCCTTCACTGCCGCCAATTCACGAGCCCTGGGGAATCTGATGTACCTGTTTCGGTACAGCATCATGGCTGCCAGTACATCCCTCAGCACCTTGCTGAACATGGGCTGGGACATCCCTCCTCCACTGCCCACTGTGTGCTGGAATGACCCAGTGGCGAAGAAATGCATGGCGGCCATCACCTTAGCCGTGGGGGTGACAGCAGTCGGATACACCCTGCGGGGACGGAGATGGGGCTCTAACATGGCACACAGTCGATGCAGGGTTGGCCTGTCCAGCCGAAACTTCCTGATAACCTCTGTATCGTCCATGTCCGCCAGCAATTGGTATGGGCGGTCAATGTTCGGTCTCCGCCTGGGGTAAATGGCAGAGGACACATGTCAAAGCAACACGGCACATAGCAATTTCGCATACACATCACTGACATGACTGAGCAAGCACATGAGCCACAGCCCAGCTGTCAAGCTGGGACGGCACGGCCACAATACACTTACACAGGTCTCCCAACAATGGCAATGGCAAGTGAGACATACCACTGCCATGTGCATGCACATGGGGATCTAGGCCCCAATGACTTGCGGGGCGTGCTGATGGGGACTGACTGCATATTCGTCAAGCGGCAACGCCACGGCAACATGAGTGTCTGCTGAGCATGGAACTGCTTCCGAGGCTGGATGAGTATGGCACACGACGACGACGATGTGGGCACGGGCTGAGCGGCCAATACAAGTGGGACCTGTGGCACGAGGGGATATGAGACAGTAGTAGGTGTCAGCACTGCACCCTATGTACAGCACTGTACGGATCACAGCTCCCGAAACATTGACTGGTGTCCACATTGACAGCCCCATGCCAAGACGGCTGTGTGCTTGCAGTCACACGTCACAGGTGAGAGGTTACATTGCACGTGCCAGGTGGCAGACGTACATAGTGGGAGCTGGCATGTGTGTGCATGTGTCTCCTGTTCAGGATCCACCAGATGGGCGCTGACTCTGTACTGACCATTGGACACAGCATGTTCCGTGGAAGGCTTGTGTGTGTGGGATGGTGGCACTGGATGTGCCTCCGTTGGGTGGGGGGCCATGCACAGGGCGGGTACGTCGATGATTGCGCATTGTTGGTCACGGTGGGTGCACCAACTAAGATGTGTTGCCCTGTGTTCAATTCCTATGTCCGCATGATGATGGACTGTGGATGTGGGCAGACTACACATTGGTCGATGTGCTGTCTATATGCATGTGCCTTCACACCAGGCACAGCTGCCCCTGCACATGTGACCCCTGCTGGACTCGCTGCTGGGTCTGTGGAGCTGATGCACCTTCTGCGCGTGGGGCGGACAGCTCTCCTCACTTCCCTCATTGCGCATGTCATGTCTTTGCCGCAGGTGACATGGATCATGGAGGGCCCACATGTACGCGTGGGTAGGCTACACATGATTGTTCACTGGTCGCCACCCCCAGTCAGTGTTTCGAATGGGAAGGTTGTCGTGCTGGTGGTATGTTCGATGTGGCGGATGGGCGGGCCTAGGTGCGGGCTTACATTCCGGACATGGGGGGGTAGTTGGATTGGCGACTAGTTGCAGTACACACTGGACCCGTCTCTTCCTTTCCACATCTGGGTCATCCCTTGTACTAACTGACAGTGATACAGTCATCTTCGCCCCAGCCCTCATGTCCTCCCCTCGCCCCCCCAATATGCATGCTCACCTGCGAGGCCAGCGCTTGCACAGGCAGCCCCAAGCTCGCACCAGAGAGGGCAAGGAGTGTATGTGTGGGTCCAGTTGCACGAGTGGGCTGTCTCAGGGTATGATGTGTGGCGGGACGCCGTCCACCTGCGTGGTGCCCCAAATGGAGACCCGGCCTGCATGGACTATGCATCACAGTCTTCGCCTTCCGGATCCGCCACCTGCGACACCCAGTGGCTGTGGCTGCCCTTGCGGCCAGGCCGCGTCCGTCTGTGGCTGATGGCCCACACATTCACTCTTTGGCCTCTCTGGGGAGGGCTCAGGGGTGGTGGCGCACGCGCTTGCACTTAGTCGCAATGGCATGTGGCGTGGTTGGTATGATGGGCAATGGATGGGATGGTGCGAGCCACCTCCCGTGACGTCAGTGCTGCTCGTGCTGTGGTGCGTCCCCCTACACTTCCATTTGACTTTTTGCCATGCTGGACGTTGAGGTTCTATTGCCTCCGTGATATGACCAGGAGGAGCGCGAGGAGACCTCTCACACACCATGCTCCACTGCCATCCCGTGCCCTGTATCGCCTGTGCGGATTGACTATGTTGGGGTTACACCTGGTCGACTGGGGCTGTGTGTGCCTTGTCAAGGGGCATGGCGGGCGCACAACAGGATCCAGCTTGTCCACAGAGGGTGGGCTGAGGTGCGCCTGGTACCGCTTTGTACGTGTGCCCGGCTGCTGTGCACACACGTGTTCACTCCCCCTGACAGGTGTCCTCTCACAATGCCCAGGGAAGCGGTGGTGTACTGTTCATGACCCCTCCCAACACGGCGTGCTCCAACTTGGCATGTGCGCATCTACCCGTCGCACCCACCCACCTGAGCACTGCGTCCATACGACTTCACACGACACATGTGTGTCTTCCACAGTAGTGCTACTCATTTGCGTTGACATCCAATACCAGTGGACTACATGGTCATGTCACGACTGCCGTGTACTTCACATACTCTCATCCTCTCTCATTCGTACTTGTGAAATGAGTCAGCGGAGACAGTTTTGGTTTCAAACATTATATTGAGTCTTCTGTCCTCTGTGATGCAGTATAGTGGACACTACTGGCAGCGGAATACATGTTGAGGATATACTGAGCATGATTACAAATTGGATAGGGTGTGGGGTTACATGTGATTGGCTGTTGCATGTGGGATGTGGGCTTCAGAGTTACATCTGCTTGGCCAAGGCTGTGCTAATGTACATTTACGTATAGCTGCGGAGCTGCGGACTTTGACACAGACGGTATACATGTAGCCTACCAGACCGCTCGGCATCATGGGCACAGTCCATCTCAGTTCCATGTGACAGGTTTGCTGCGGTTGTTCCTCATGCACGCGTGCATGTGAGATGACATCAGGGCATGTGCTTGCGTGCATGCAGCGGCGTGCCACTTGTTGTTGCACTGTGGTGGTTACTGGACATGTCACAGTCACTGGGGTCGTGTTGTTGTTGTATGCACTTGTCGTCCATGCAAAGGTCCTGGTATGGGATTCCCGGGGCGGGGGTGGGAGGGGTGCAGCACCCACAGACTCCAGGCGACCTATTCATGTCCACTGAGCGGTGTGTGTGTCCATGTGCGCTGGATCCATGTCGTGTCCTGGTTGTTCGTGCAGTTCCGTCCATGTGGGTGCGATACACAGAGCCCATGCCACTGCCTCCCACGATGCATGCGGTGTTCCTGGATGTGATGGGGAACAGTGTGCATGTCCCGGTCATATCCGATGTCATGGCGATGTCGTTGATGGTGTGGTTACAGTTGCCGGTCGTTTGGTATGGCTGTTGTGGTGGTGACTGGCCAGTCCGTGCGGAAGCTGAGCATGGGTGCGGGGTTGGACTTCATAGGTCACTCGGGAACCTGCGTTGTGGTCCGACGTATTTACAGGTTGTCAGGTATGCGATGCCGTCCAGCAGGGCTTACATGTCATTGGTGGTGTACATGTTTGCCAGCCAATGAAGCGGATGGTGGCTCTCAAGGTGTTGTTCGTAAGTTGTCCCTTGGAGGACCATGATGGGGCATGCTGGGTGACATTCGATGTAGCTGTTCTCGATGATCCGTCGTGTGGAGGCACAGTGGTCCCATTTCAGTGCGGGTGCGATGTTGGCCACATACGCCATGCCCCCATAGGCAGAGCAGGCCCTGTCGTGTGCGTCCAGAGGGAGGAGTAGTGGTAGCAGGTCCGCCTTCAGACATGCCGGGTTGGAGAGGCATATCTCGACGGGATGCTGGTAGGGACACCTCCGACAGTAGAAGACGGGCATGACGCAGCTGAACAATGTGATGCGGTAAGTCAGTCGGTAACTTACGTTCAGCAGGGACAGGAGATCGCATCCCAATGTATGTATCGTGTTGGTTTTGTACAGCTTGAGCTGTTCGGCGTAGTTGGGTAGGTGTGTTGCGGTTGCCATTTCGCAGCGGTTCGTTGAGATGGCGTGCTCCGGCTGTGTGTGCAGTCTGCAATGTGCACGCTCCGGGGTTGCTGTGAGCTCTGTGTAGTCGTAGGGAGACAGGACTTGTGTTCTGTTGGCTTGTTTGGAGGACACGGGCCCTCTTCCCACATGCTTCTCAGACAGTTCAAGGTCAGTGCTGTGTGACTCCTTCCAATTAACTTGCATGTGGCCGACATGGGGGAGTGTTTTCTTCTTTCTTCCCCGTCCGTTGTGTGCTTCTGTGATATGCGCTATCTGCCCTGTGGTCGGTCTCCTCGGCATGCCTGTGTTGGTCTATTCTTGGACAATGGCTGTATTCACCGGCTTCTGTCGTAGGGCTGTGGTTTCGGAGTTGGAATGGAAGGTCATTCAGTGCTGTCTGCTCTCCCTTGTGTGGGCGGCAGGCTGCCTTTCCGCTCTGCGTTGGGCCTTGTGTGTGGATGTTATTCTTGGGCCACCTGTTGTCGGTCCCCGGGCTCTTTGGTGTTCCGTTTCATATGTCTTGTTCATATGTGCAGGGTGGTATGGGTTTTTCAGTGTGGTACTGGCGTTCCTCTTCCCGAAGGGGCCCTGCTTCTCCTAGTTGGTGTTGCCGCCGCTGTGTGCTACGCCATGTTTGTTACACTGGGGTGTGTCCTGCTGTTGCGTGACTTCACTGACATGTGTGCGTCGGTTGTGTGGCGTTGGGTGTTGTCCGTGAATTGGGCGTTGGGGACATGTCTGTGGCAGGCCTGTCACGTGTCATGTGCGTTCGGGGTGGGGCTGATGTGTGTGCTGCTTGGTTGTGTCCCTGTGTCTGTGTGCGACGCATGCATGGCGCTGCGGTTGGCCTCTGCGTTGTGCGCATGTGTGGCGGCGTCATCGGCGCTTTGGGGCCGTGACGGGGTGGTTGGTTCCTAGTCCCAGGTGGTGTGTACACATGTGTTCCGCGATGTTAGGATTTGGCCTGTGTGTCATATGTGGATGCAATGGTGGATGTGTAGTGTACACGCGCTGGTGGGGGTTGTCCGCTTTTTCCGCCCTTGCACTGTGTGCGCTGTTTGCGTGCACTTGTTGTGTGTGTGCCTACCTGCGTCTCCGCGGTACGTTGCGTCCTTGGTGGTGCATCAGCAGAAGCATGGGAAGGGCCTGCAGTGCTGGATTCATGCCCGGGGTGCCGCTTCTTCGTTGTCCGTGCTCTGCGTCCGTGTTACCGCCTCTCTTTCACGTGCGGTGTCTCTTAGCCGTGGGAGCCGTTTGTTTGCGGCATCGTAATTTATACGCCGGGCGGGACGTGTTTCGTCGGACGGTGTGTGTCAGTTGGGCTGCGCCGCTACGTGTACGGGCGCACTTTGATGGCGGACGGTGTTGCTGGCTTGCCGGCGGTGTTTGGCCTGCTTTTCGCATCGTAATTGGGCGGGCGTGTGGACTGCTGCGTGCCGGCGGTAACTGGTGGTTTTTGCATCCGCCAGCACGGCGGTTGTGCTTCCGCCCGCCATCGTAATGGGCCCCTTAATATTGACTGGAGTGGGAATAGTAATTTACATTTGTTTAATGTACAGCAGTTTTTATTATTTAATGCATACTGTAGTGGGAAGAGTAAATTATATATGGTTTATGTTTACCACCTTCAATGAATATTGTTTAATTGTATTGGGAATAGTGAGTGATATATGTTTATGTACAAATATATTTTTACAATTATTTATAATTTATCTAAAATTTTAGATTACATATATGTTTTTTGCTGTGTATTTATTAATTTTATATAAAGAGTTGTAGGAAAATTACAGTATGTGTTTTTATATGTGAAGAAATATAAATGTGTTTTATTATGTGCAGTGATAATGAATTTTTATTGTGTAATTGATGTATAGTTTATAATTTACTAGTAAAAAAAACAATCTGATTCTTTATAGTAAATTAAAATGGTACATTTATCAAATTAATATATTTAAGTAAAATATTCAATAATAAGATATACATATAAAAAAAATTGACATTTTTTATTTTCAAACAACTTTTATTTTTGTATAAGTAGGTAGAAAGACAAAAAAAAATCTTTTATTTATAGTATGGAATAGAAATTAATAAAAATACACAAAATATGTCTATTTTTATTTAAGGAACATAAATTATTTTACATACATTTATTAGTTAATTGAATTTTTTAAGGAAAAAAACATTTTATGATATAATTGTATTTTATAACAAAAGTATTCTTATTTTGATATACAAACAATATTTTGTTATTATTTTACAAGAGTTGTAACATTGTAATATATTTATACAAATAATATAACCATTTTTGGCATATATATACACTAAATAAAGCATTGTATGGTTAATTATTATTTAATATTGTAACATTATAATGCTGTAGTGAATATTGTTTATCATTTTCAAATAATTATCACTTTATTACATGTTAATAAATTTTTAATGAATATTATTAGTATATAAAATATTAATAATATTAATTATTACATTGTTGTATTGCATGAAATAATTTTTCTTAAACAGGTAAGTTTTATTTAACATTTCTATATAATTAATATGTTTTTTTATAATTAATATAATTATAAAAATACATATATAATTATAATAATAATAAATATATTTTTATATTAATTATTATTATAACTTTACAAAGTATAATAAAATATATAATAATTTTTAAATATAGAGAAAAAATTGTACAACATAAGAAAAATATATCTGACATTTATACTTTGATATAATGCATTTTTTTAACATTATTCCTTTTTTAAACATTTATTTAAGCAGCCATTTTTAGTTCACCGGGACTATTTTGTAACCGCGTACTGTTATTTTGGGTCATTGAGGACCGGAGAAGCTCGCGGTTGGAAGCTGCGTCGCGTCGAGCAAGGTAAGGGAAATTTTAATTCTTTTTATAACTTAATACTTATGTTTTAATCTAGTTAGGATATCTATATTGTATTTATAGTTAGGTCGTTGCGTTTTTGGTGTGCTGTACTTGTTAGTTATATTTTAGTGAGATGTCGTGAGTTAGTGTTTGAGGCGTTGTGTAGACAGACGATAATATGACTAAATATGTGTTGTTTTGTTGATATAAATTAATGTTATTGTATTTAATGAATGTATTTTGGTGTATTTGTGTGGGTGGGTATGCTTTCAATCTTTTTTGCAGGTTACTTTTAATCGACTTTACGTTGGAGAGACAGACGCGTTTTAAAAAAAAAAAGAACTGTGTATTAGTTTGTTAAACTAATATTATTATCACAGTTTCTTTTATTTTTCGGAATTTCCTGGAGCGATTTTTATATTTTTATATCTTTTTCGGGTTTTTGAGGGTTTCCGTTATTTGGATTTCGCAAGGATGGATTTATATAGGACCTGTTGGATTTTTGCATTTTTTGAGGGCTTTTTAAACTTTAACATGGATTAACAGACAGATGTAAGGATTATTACTTGTTGGAATACATCTTCTACAGCTACATAAACCGTAAGTCTATTTTTTTTAATTAATTGGGTGGGAAATGTTGTTAAAATTAATTGTGATATATAGTATATTTTGATAAATATTATTTATTTGTAAATATATTTTTTTAGTTAAAAAATATATATCACAAATAAGTAATAATTGTGAAAATATAATATTAATATATGTGTGTAAAGTGTTTGTTTTGTGAACGAAAAAATGTATAATAGCTGTGGAACTGTAGTTTATAATATGCTTTTGGCTATTAGGGATAGGTAATCTAGGCCTCTTGTTGATGGGTATAGGGTAACCTGACTTTGCAGTAGCTCAAACATTTTTTTAGTTTGTTTAGTTAATTTGGGACATATTTGAGTTATAGATTGTGCCATCCGTAATTCTTGATAGCTTTGTTCTTTTTGTATAGATTGTAGTAGTTTTTGTAGGGTAGGTTTACCTCTGCTTGTTGTTGCTTGGAAGGCATTATGCCATCCTTCAACACTATTATTTGTTTTGGCTTCTTTGTTTAAGGTACTTAGGTACACGTTCCACCAAGGAATGTGGAACTTAGGTTGCCTTCTATGCCCTGATCTATGCAGTCTTCCCACCCAGGTATCCTCAAAGTAGTCTAGTAGTGGGCTTATTTTGTCTTCGTTCCTTTTGTAATAGGGGCTCTCTATTAGAATATTGTAGTGCTCTGCTACATCAGTTACAGGTACATATGCTAGTGTTATTAGCTTTTTAATTTGGTAGGCGAAAGTAATGTCTGTAGCATATTATACACTTAGGGGCCGATTCCGATTCGGGCCGGAAAACGTACCGACCGACTCGGAGCCGGAATTTATTCCGACCGACACGTACCGGTGCAGCCCGACCCGCAAAGTACGATGAAAAGCGTGCAAAATCCGACCGACTCGTACGGAACACAATACGAACGACCGAACCGCGCGGAAAACAGCTATCCGGCCGGAAAAGCACGCAAATCGAACCGACCGACACGCACCAGGAAGAATCCTGAACAAAACGTACCCGCGAACTCCGACCCGCCAAGTACGATGCAACGCGTGGAAAACACGACCGAGTCGCACGGAGCACAAGCCGTACGACCGACACGCATACAAAACAGCGAGCCGAAGCAACCCAATACACCGCGACCGACGCGTACGCAGCACATAAAACAGCACAAACCCAGCGTGA